>BQKZ01000478.1:139693-150163 GCA_036244855.1 Temnopleurus reevesii | reverse complement strand
ATCTGGTTATAACCTGTCTCTTATACACATCTAGATGTGTATAAGAGACAGTCCCGGTTCCGTCGCCCTTGTCTGGAGAGACGGTGGATTCGAATGAAGAGTCAGACTTTAGTTTTAAAGTTTGAGAGAATATAGTATTTTAAAGAGTTTGGTCGATATGAAATAAATCATTTGATTTCAAGCCTTGTGATGAATTACCTTTTTAATTATTTGCAATATGCAATAATGATGATTGGTTACGCTCGACTGACCTCGCATCCACTATTTCTTAATTCATTCATAAAAGGTTTAAAGACAGAGCTCTCCTTCGCTTACTATTTAGATGAAATTGTCATCTGACAATGACATAAAACATATTTGTTTATGAAATAGATGTACTTGCACGTGCTCTGTAAATATGACGTCCGGATTATCGTCCCGGCTAAAGCAAGCTAATAACAAGAATCTTATCAAAGACTGATATCCCCCGCCTGTGTGCCTCGTAAGTGTGTTTCGTCTACTCCTCATCATTATGTACGTCCTACCTCTCTTCTCGCTAATAATCAATCGTGCAATTCTGTTATTTTTTTTCCAGTAACTTAAAAACTTTCCTTCTTCAATTGGTGAAGGAGCACTAATGCCACCCCCCCCCCCTCTCACTCTCTCTGATTCAAGATCAGGGACAATGTTGGTAAAATGTTGGCAAGGAGGCTTAATACAAAAACAGGAACCGTTGAATGCTTACAAACTCTGTCTTAACCCATTAAACACTGAATTCTGTAATTCGCATAAGCTGTGTGCACGGATTACCTGGATTCAGAGGTCAGGAGGTTAAATGGAATTCCACCCAGCTGACTACAGGTCACATAATGATTCCTTATTCTATTTATTTTTGCAATATTTGCGCCCCTTCTAAGTGCTGCTAAAGGGGTACGTGCCCCTCTACCCCCCCCCCCCCCCCCCCCCGATATATACCCTTTGTGCTATCCAAACTTGATTTTCTAAACACATATATGCCTAAATGACAGGGTTTACTCTCCCTCAGTAATGTATGATGATTATTACAAAACATTTATCTAGTCGTATGTAAAGGTTTCAGGGTATCATTTCCCCTTCGAAAGTAAGAAAATCGGAGATTTTATACCTGCCGAAATGCATAGGAAATTCTTAGTCAGTATTGAGATTGAGGAGGCTATATTCCAAAATGTTCAAATACATCATAATTCTCATTTAGATTTGATGGGGTTACCTGGCTTATTTAAAGTCAAAGTGACGTCACCCAGACAATTTTGAATTCCAGACGAGCTGAAATGTGGTTTAAAAGCATCTTGACGACAATATTTTTAGTCTTTTTCTCTCAAGTTTGCCTTTCTTCATTTTTTTCAATCATTGCCTCAATTTTTTTTTCATTCGTTCCAAATAACCCCGACAGCAAATTTAATAGAATATTATGCATAATATATTATTTTAATTCCATTTTCATGGTGTGGGTGTGTGTGTGTGTGTGTGTGTGTGTGTGTGTGTGTGTGTGTGTGTGTGTGTGTGTGTGTGTGTGTGCGTGTGTGCGTGTATGATCATATTTTTTCAGTTGTTTTGATGTTGGATCACCCAAACAATTTCAACATTGGGGAGATTCATTGTTTTTATTCGGTCATGCTTGAAAAAAATATCCAATGCAACTGAAAGTGGATGGTGTGGCTGATTATACTCTAAAATTCGTCGATTCATAATAACACTTTAAAAAAAGATGGGATTTAGTTAAGACACTCGGTAGACAAAATGCCAAGTAGCTTTTACGGACAAAAACAAATCATCTCAGCGTCTTCATTAAATTGTATATGAAGTGTTGAAATGCTGCCAGTTCTCACATTCATATCCGACACTTTAAACGTCAATACAGGTTATGAATTGCACCATTCAAGAAGCTTTATCATGTTTATGGTCCTCTTATCATTTGCTACTATCATTACAAAATACATGAAACAAAAGAAGTGAAACTAGAACTCGGTTAACCATTTCTGGAGACATGCTGACGCTTAATGATTAATTGCCCTTTCACCCGGTTGTCTAACTCTGTCTTATTTTTGACAGCTTTTGGCTTGTCATTTGGACTTGTTCGATTCTCACTCTATTGCTTATTTGTTCATTTTGTTGCCAGAGAAAGAACAGATCAGCATTTTGGAGCGCACTTTAAGGCATAATTCAACGATTAAAATGGCGTTCAATTATTCCGCGCATAGTTTTATAAACAACTTTCGGCAAAACCTACTGCTGGCAATATTTTTCAGCGAATGTAATGCGATTACATTCAATTGTTCAAATAACCGAATGGCAGGACATATCTTGAAATGTAACATCAAATGTAAACTGAACCATGCACTCTTACAAAATCAAATGGCTATTTGGTCTTACCCAAATGGAACAGAAATAGGCAGATGTGATCTGACGGGTTGTGCATTGACGAGCAATGATTCTGACATCAATATATCACATAACAACCTTACTTTCACGTTGTATTGGAACGTTCATGACTGTAAGAACAGATACCATTTTGATGTTCAAACCTTGGAACAGCAAACATCACCAAAACCAAAGGACATGGCCGATGACCAGAGATTCTTGTTTTCTTCTTTCATCCCAACGAGTTCTGACATCATCACCTCGACATCGTCACCCTCAATACGGGCATCCATAACCACGTTCACTGATCGTCCCTTGCACGAGGTAAAGACAAAGACATATCCGTACGTAAAATATGGCGTCCAAATATTCTTCGTTGCGCTTGGAATCTTTATTATGACCCTTTTGTTTCGGGCTGTACATAGATGTGTTAAGATATCGTTTGATCGGAGAGCCGTCTGGAGTGTCCGCTGGCACAGCGCAGGTATTCAGTATGGTGATGGCATGACAGCTGAAACTGATTCAAACACACTGACGTCATCAAATCTTGATCTCAGCATCAAAATACCAGATGGAAGTTGTCAGTCCAAACCTTCTGAGGCGGGAGATGCTCCGCCTCTCCCTCCAAGAGATGTAAGACCCCTACCGGTAGCAGGTCATCTCCATGTCAATTGCAGTTCATCTGACGAATCTTTCCAAGCCAATGCCATAACATCACCAGGAGCAGCATGTCTCCAAGCAATCCCTGTTCTTAATGCTAGCAATCAGTGTTGTCAGGATGCTGCAGCGAGCACCAATGCAACATCAACTGGGACCAGTAACATTGAAGATTGTGTCTTTGAGCTGCTGTACTGCTCCGTGGAAGACATTGGTATCAGCAAGAACAAGAAAGGTCTTGACGTCAGCAAGTCACAGAAAGATCTTGACGTCAGCAAGTTCCAGAAAGATCTTGACGTCAGCAAGTCCCAGAAAGATCTTGACGTCAGCAAGTCCCAGAAAGATCTTGACGTCAGCAAGTCCCAGACAGATCTTGACGTCAGCAAGTCCCAGACAGATCTTGACGTCAGCAAGTCCCAGAAAGATCTTAACGTCAGCAAGTCCCAGACAGATCTTGACGTCAGCAAGACCCAGACAGATCTAGATATCAACAAGTCCCAAAAAGATCCAAGAGATGAGCTATTTGAATCGGATGATTACCAGGTTCTCCATGAAATATTAATGAAAATTGACAAATGATTATTATGATCAGTTTTTATTATAAAAACTGAGCCACATCGCTCTCTCCAACAATTGTGCATGCATGCGAGGTTGCTCGTAATTCCTTACCATGATATTTTGCTACTGTTGTTTGTTATCATGTATTTAGATAGAATTTGTCTTCTTATTTCATAAATGTAGGATACTCACTTGCATCGATTTCCAATCGTTGTTTTATTTCAACTGATGCATCTTTCGTAAAATACCCAATACTTTAAGCTGAATATCTTGTGATGAATGAAATGAGCATAATGCATTTATTTGCGATGTTACATGATCTCTTGATGCCATCATGACCACGGTACCCAATGGTGGAAGGAAGGGATGTAGTTTAAAGGCGTGTATCATTAAAACTTGAATATTTACGCCAGAAGAAGAAGAGAGAAAGAGGATCGCCATCTTAACGTCTCCATCCCAAAGACGGTATGTGACCAGGCTTCGAACCCACAGGCAGGAACTAACCCAAGTCTATGACTGTCCCGAACAGCTTGATTTCAGGCGCACGCCACGACGCCTCAGTCATGGTGAGACTATCAGATGCCATATATATTGCATCACATGACGATATTCATGTCACATTAGCTGTTTTGTTCATGTTTTCTATAATATTTGAAGAATCCTTCCGAAGACTTCCGATAGGCATACTATGTTCGAATGCTGTAATTTGCTTTTCACACTGTGTTGTTAATTTTAAGGTCCTATTTTGCGCAATTTTTAAATGGGAAATGTAGCAAATGACCAAAATCATATATATGGATACAAAATTTAGATAATGAACAACTGCTGAGACAAATGTCTTCTTGTTACACTAGAATCATTACATTTCCTTTCCTTTGAATCTTGTGAGACATTTGCATGATCATGGTACCAGACAACGCAATTTTAACTTTGTTTTGCCTTAAAACTTTTTTTCTCATTGGAAATTACTTTTATCACAATGCTATCAAATATTGGAATTCTCTCTCTAATGATATCAAAGCAATCGAAAACTTTGCAAGTTTCAAGCTGGTACTTAAAGAACATTTTATCAATTGAGTATAAAGTTCTTGAACAAGGAAAATGACATGGTCACGTTATAATGAGAAAGGGTTCCAAAGACCATTTTGCTTTTATTTCCCAGCATTATATCGTTTAAACTTCATATTTTATCTTGTTTAAAAGTACTTTCCGTGTACATTCAATTCCCGTAGATAGTTTTGTTTTCGATTTAACATGTAGGTTTTTTTTAGTCATATCTATTTCATTGGAGTATACATTTGAAGACTAATTTTTGTATATATGTGACCCCATTGTACATAAGTTTTCGAGCTTTCATGGGCTAATCCTGTCAAGATTTTGCCCATTTTTTTTTACTTTGTTCAGATGTTGTATTTTCTAGCTTGACAAATAAATCAAATCAAAATCAAAATCAAAGGGTACGATGTAACTCATTACAAATTGTCATTTTGCATTTGAAACACGCTGGATCTAACATTACAATGACAGGACCCAGCATGTGTGAAATGAAGTGTTAAAGGGGAATTACACCCAGACAATAATGTACGGTCAGTAAATGAAGAAACATCATATGAACAAACTGTGACAATTTGAGCAAAATCCGATAATCCGTTCAAAAGTTATGAATTTTCAAAGTTATCATTTCCACCTGTGCTGGACATCCTTGAATTGGCACGGGTATAGCTAATTAGCATAATCTGTGATGTCATACATGGATAACTTCTCATTCACTTTGTATATAAATTTATTGAAAATGGATCAATATCATATTTCAAATGAGGAATCAACNTTACAATGCTATCAAATATTGGAATTCTCTCTCTAATGATATCAAAGCAATCGAAAACTTTGCAAGTTTCAAGCTGGTACTCAAAGAACACTTATCAATTGAGTATAAAGTTCTTGAACAAGAAAAATAGCTTGGTCACGTTATAATTAGAAAGGGTTTCAAAGACCATTGTGCTTTTATTTCCCAGCATTATATCGTTTAAACGTCATGTTTTATCTTGTTTAAAAGTACTTTCCGTGTACATTCAATTCCCGTAGAAAGTTTTGTTTTCGATTTAACATGTAGGGTTTTTTTTATTCATATCTATTTCGTTGTAGTATAGATTTGAAGACTAAATTTTGTGTATATATAGGACCCCATTGTACATAAGCTTTCGAGCTTTCATGGGCTAATCCTGTCAAGATTTTGCACATTTCTTTACTTTGTTCAGATGTTGTATTTTCTAGCTTGACAAATAAATCAAATGTACTATGTAAATCATTAAAAATTGTCATTTTGCATTTGAAACACGCTGGATCTAACATTACGATGACAGGACCCAGCATGTGTGAAATAAAGTGTTGATGATATAAGTTTGATTAGTTTTCACTCCATGTAGATTTGGCATTTCAGTCTTTAGCATGTAAAAATAAATATGATAAAATTACAGGAAAAAGCTAAAATATATATTGCAGAATACTATTCAATATTTAAAACGGTCTAAAGTAAATGTCACAACAATAGTATTGCATGTAACCAGGCGGGTAGGAAATTCTAGTTGTCATGGTATATACAAAAATACAGTTAAAGTTATTTAATTGCAACTTTACCGGCAGAACATTTGCTGTGTTAACTCTCTTGTATTCTGTAAAAATGAAAAGAAAAGCCCCCGTTTTAAAACAATATATAAGCACGATTTCCGTGAAATTAAGTGTGTCATGGGACAATAGATTCATACTTCATGTATTGAATTGTGCGGACATAACAATCACGAGCCGGGGAATGAATCAGCGTTAGACTTAATTTTATTGGGATAGATTATACCGTGTTAATGTAAAAATCTTCTCCCGGTTGTTATATATTTGTTATTGTTTTATTTTATGAGTAAATATTGAATACTCTGGTAGCCCATTACTTTCGGGCGACAGTGTTTAGTCAACCATGCTTGAAATAATGAATTCAGGCAAATAGCCTACAGCAAATGAGCTTTTGTAGGGCCCAGGCTCTCTTAAACCCCGATGAGTCGACCTTTGCATTTTTCCTTATTGCTTCTAATGAAATTCAAGTTAACTAACTATGTAATATTTAGTCCAAATAAGCCCCATATACTTTTCTTTTTTCCTTCTTTTTTATGTTGCCAAAATTGAAATTCTGGGGCCCTACACCCCTAAAACCAAAACCCCAAAATAGTTTACGATCATAAAGAAAATTTGGATTTTGTTTGCATGACATGATGACAATTTTTATACAAAAGTTATGAATTTATCTTCCATATTTGCCTATCTTGGACGTGCTCTCAGAAGATGCACGCTTGAACCGTGTCTGCTTGCTGGTCACCCCCAAGGAAGGTATGATCAAGGACGGCGAAACAATAAAGTGAATCCCAGCATGAAAAAATGTGCTTCCTTTTCTGGGTCAAAGTTGCACTGTTTTCCTTTGTCAAACAAAGCTATAATCCTGTAAAGTTATATTGCCATGCACGAAAGTGGCATTTTCCGTTGTTTGCACCCTATAAACTTGTTTATCCCCTTATACATGCTATTAGAAATGTGCCCCTCCTGTTGATGACGTTTTATGTTTTATCTGAAGTGATTTTGAGATAATTCCTCCTCCCCCCCCCCAAAAAAAATAATAATAATAATGAACCAATGCTCAAGAAAAGAGGGACAGCTTACCGTGGGAGGGGGCAGGGGTAATTACGCGCCCACAATCCCAATATTAGACATTGTGTCTCTTTTCTGAGCCAAAAGAAACAGAACAAATTATATGAGTTTGTACCCAAATTCTCTGGAAAAGGACATCCCGGCCATTCCCAGAGGCTTCACAGCTAGGTGGGGCGGATACAAGTGCCCCTAGAAATACCAAATGACAAAGCGTGCACTTTTTTCTGAGTTGCCTTTTTTACTTCGTCAAAATAAACAGAGCACACATATTCTTTGCTTATTCACAAGACATAAATTAATTATTTTTCTCGGGAAAGAAGGCATTCTAATGTCAAGGGACACCATACCGTTGGGGGGCTAAAGCTAGGGGCAATTGGTCTCAACTTGATAAAATGTGCATTTTTCTGAGTAAAGATAGCCTAGTAGTAAAATACACGGAACATCAAAAATCCTCCTTTATTCACCTGGCATGAATGAATGAAATTTTGAGAAAGGATCGCTTATAGGCTCAGTAACAGCAAAATGTGGGTATTCCCTTAATAATCCCAACGTGAAAAAATGCCCTGTTAATTGAGTCAAACATCATGCCCTTTACCTCTTCAACAATAGAGGCATTTCGTCTTACCAAGCAAGATAACATACAGAGTCATTTATTTTTCCCCTACAAATGCATATTTGCCCCCCCCCCCCCATGCCTCTCTTCTTTCAACGGCTTATTTCTAGATGTATTTAGTGATGCCCTTATGATCTCCTTGAGAACAAAGCAAAAGTTAGTCTTGTAGAGATTGCGACATTCTACTTTTAACTGGTTCTCAAGCTGTTGCTGCTGCTCATACACCACATCCTAGGCAGCTTTATCTATAAGGACACTTAATGTTAAAAAGCATGTAGCACACAATCAGGATGACACTTAAACGTGTTATTAATTACGTCCAACACGTCCAAATCTCTAGCTGTTGATCAAGACTTAATCATTTATGCAATATCGTCACACTTAACATTGGGGGGGGGGGTTGTGTCTTGGAAGGCTTCCTAAATCCTCACCACGCCTTTCGTTTCCCTGTCAATGTCCCATTGTATTGCAAGGCTGTGAGAAGGGAGCCAGGCCAACCAGGGCTTGACTCGATGTTTCTCTGATGTTCCCATTCAGATGAATCGTCGAGCCGAGCCCGCCTTGTGAATATGTCTGCCCTGTTTTAGTTGAAAAATAACTTCCCTGCCTGAATAAGTGCTGGTAAAAACCAGTAACGTTCATGAAAATGCAGTTCATAAATTAAAGCAGACAAATGAATTACAGCCCCGGATATCAGCGAACTCGCTTTGTACGAGTGTTTATGAATATTAATGACATATTAGGGTCAGGGGCCGAGAAACTATGCAGGAAGCTCGAAACTAATGACAAAAAAAAACCGTAATACATGAAAGGGTTCGGGCCCAATTGCGACTCGACAGATGAGACTGAGATACGTCTTCATTGGTTTCTTTCCTTTTATTAGGTGGCCCTGGAACACAGCCCCTGTATTGCAATAATCAAACAAATGCAGCTACATATGTAAATGTAAAAGTCATATACTGACATTCTTCCACCAATGGTAACAGTTACACAATTTGTATATTTTTAACTAATTATTGAAACAACATTTTCATTGAAAACATTAAACATACTTTTTCACAAAGAAAACAATTCAAGTAAATCATATTTGTGTATGGCCCCCGCTCAGACATTTTGATATTCATTCAAATAAATGTACAACCAACATGATATAAAGTATTTTCGTAAAGTTAAGTCGGACGCAATTTCAATGCTCCTTTGTATTGCTATTGAATTCGGTACCGGCTTGTCATTGTTGTGTCCGCACAGTTGAATACACGTTGTACGGACCTATTGTCTGCGTTCTAGTTAACTTTTCGGAAATAGCTTATATCGTGTTAACCAGAGATAAAGACAAGTTGGATCCAGTTAATCATTTCGTCTACTAACTAATGCATTATCATTTTATGTTTTTCTACTGCGCTTGTCGCTCTGTAACGGCTTACATAAACAAGTGTAATTCAATGCAGAACAAATTACACATCAATAAATATCATAAAGTAAAATATCATCAGATACATCGCTACGCATACAGAAAAATATCCCACAACCAGCACTCACCGGTCAGTCCAACCTTTACATGTATATCCAAACTCCAAATAGCACAAATATACAAATAGATGGATAACCAAAAGATAAAATAATACAGGTACATAAATACATATATTTCCTTAACAAAGGTATTAATAGCTTTCACAGATCTTTGCATACAAATCTTATCATAGAATAACTCCTGACATTGATTTATGAACACCTTGCAAAATATTACAATATCATGCATAGAAAGTACAACAATTAATACATCATTCCTTGATAACTGCCCCAAGGAAACAACACTGAGGAGCATCTACAAAATTTCAATACGATAAAGCTTATACAATTCTACTTACATGGATCACAATCAAAGTCAAACTTCACTTTAGGACTCCTCTTCTAACTTCATGGATATTTTTCTGGTTTGACACTCCTCTCAATTCCCCCGGCTACTTGCACAACTAATCAAATTCACTCTAATCGTATCCAGGGGCCAATTGCTCGAAATAGTCTTAGATATCCTCTTCATGCTAAGGCGTCTTAAGTTATTTACCACCCTCTTAACATAGTCGTATCGACGCTAATGTCTATCTTACGAGGGTGGCACAAGAAGTCAAGACGTCTTAGAAAGAAAAGGATAGCTAAGACCATTTCGAGCAATCGGCCCCAGCATAACACTTAACATTCAATCAAGCCTATCCAACATGAGTTGTAAATACAACAAAAGAATGTCAAGATTACCTTGGCCCTACTGGGGATAGTAAAATACACCATTTACCTACCCCGAAAAGGAGAGAACTAGCTGATCAATTGAAACAGATAAACAGGTTAATCAGCTAAACTATCAGCCAATCAGCACTGAGAGGCAGAGATACTATGAGAGAATTCAAGAGTTTGGAAGAGGAACGGAATACATAATACAATAGACATAATTCAGAATTGCTCTTGGCAAGGCTAAGAACAACACAATTTACAACATACACATCCCCTACACTTGCAGCCGTTACACTCTTTTACCTGGCTAGTGGTGAAATCATTGTGATTTACTTTACGCTACCCCC
>BQKZ01000478.1:123474-139636 GCA_036244855.1 Temnopleurus reevesii | reverse complement strand
ACCTTACGTACAAAACCTCTCGGTGATCAAAAATTAAATATCACAACATCAAAACCATGCAGAAATGGTTTTCTTTGCGAAGTACCTTTTAGCATCAAGCGGAGCCAAAGGTCGTTTTCAAGTGAGATTTTTTAAAAAGTTTTTCAATGAATATATTGTATGTATGTTTATAAAAATTGCGCTTATATTATCCCCCCCCCCAAAAAAAAAATCAAGCACAGTCCCATGCGTGAATATCTGTGTGTGCATGTGTCTGTGTGTGTGTGTGTGTGTGTGTGTTTGTGTGTGTGTGTGCGTGTGAGAGAAGGCCAAATCATCGACATGCATCATCATTGTTAAAGGTTGAAAACTACATTTGCATACGATACAAGTATGCTTACAGTTACAATTTGTTCTGTACCTTGGAAATATATACCAAAAAAAAAAAATGATAACTTCAATTAAATATTTTAGTCATTAGTAGTCTATTTACGCACGCGTTAACCAGATCATGTTTGTAATTGTACGTCATGATGGACAGATATAGATTAGCTACGCCTACGGCTACGGATAGCTCTCTGAAATAGTTTTTGACATTTTTTTTACATTATCACTACTCCAGAGTAGAGAGCTATGGAGTTGATACCATCTCGCCTGTGTAGCGAGAGGTTTCTCAATTTTAAATCAGACAGACAAATCTCCCAAAATTTCTACTTTTTATTTTATTTTTTTTTTCAATTTTATACCCCTTTGAACTTGCATGCCATAATATTCCTGCCTTCCCCCCACAAATCATAATGAATGGGACTTACCACTGCTGAAAATATAAGATTTTGTCGTCTTTTCCTCTTGCACAGCAGACAAGTCCAATTTTCCTAACAATGAAACTAATGACTTCCGTTGTAAGCAATAGGTCACTGTGGTGGAGATTCTTGGCCACTTCGCAACACAGAAATCAGAATTTCTGGCCGGTACATAGCGTGCGTACATTCGCAATCATCCTCTAAGAATAAGAGACCTTGCATTGAGTATGAGCGAGACCGTGTGCGCGGGGCTGGGCTCATACCGCCCGTGCCGCGCACTACAAGAGCCGACATGAGCCCAGCCCCGCCACATTGCGCGCACGGTCTCGCTTTATAGGAAAGTGTGTAGTTTGATCTAATTTTCGCTGTCAAACCAAAGAAGTTTGTTCTGTTGAGGTGATTATGTCCCCCACCAATGGTTGATGATGACATGATTTGTGCCTGTCTATTATTGCCACCCCCAACTTCTCTAAACAATGTTGGAAATTTGTCATTTCAACAATTTTTTTAGATAATTACTTTTTTTTTAAAAGATCTTCATAAGCAGGGGGATGGAAGGGGCAGATGCCCAGTTATTTGAATAAAACATTTTCCAATGGAAAAAATCTGAAGAAAAGGGGAAAATAAATCACTTTATAGGACCTTCTTTTGTGCTACTAAAAAAGTTAGGGATCATGTTTTAATTATTCAATGTGTATTACAGCATATTTGATCAGTTGCATTTTGGTAATTTCCAGGTATAGAAAACTTTGATTGAAATTTCATGTATACATTTGTGGTGAAGTGAGATTCATGTAAAAATTGTCAATTTTAGACCTTTGCACCACTGGTGAATCACAGTGGGTCCTTAATGAGGCGCCATAGTGTAGTGGACCTGGCTTTTGCCTTTCAACTAGAGGGCTGCCGTTCGAGTCCCACCTACGGCGTTAATTTCCTTCAGCAAGAAATTCATCCACATTGTGCTACACGCAACCAAGTTGAGGTGAATGGGTACCTGGTAGGAAAGTTTATTTCTTGAAATGCCACGTGCCACCTTGAGCACGCCGCAGAGTGGATACGTTTGCTGTATAAATTGCATAGATTAATTATTATCCTGTACAAAATTTAGATTGTGTAATCAGGTAGGGCTAATTAATAGCTATCCAATCATTTAGTTTGAAAATGCATGTTCCTACTTGACTGGATAGATAGCTTTTCAAAGTTTATTTTGCAGAAACTTCAAATGAAGAAATGTTGTTTATAAGGTATAAGGTATGAAGTTTATTGACCCTATTGACCCCCTCTCGGGGTATGTGAGTACAATTTACAGTGATAAGAAAGATAAAACAATATACAAAGATATATGACATACATATATGATGTATAAAATATGTTGTATGTACATGTAAAATAATTTCAGTGAGGTTGGAGTAATTTTCACAGTTTTGTAAATTTGTCCGATTTGTTTTTTCCACTGTAGGCTGGAAGAATCCGGCACCGATTCATCGACCAGGTACGCTTCTATGCACGAGGTGGAGGAGGAGGACAAGGGTATCCTAAGTTTGGAGGAATCGGAGGGAGAGGTGGAGATGTTTATGTTCAGGCTTCGTCTGGGGTTACACTCAAGAATGTTAAGTCATCCAAAGAGGAACAAAGGTATATTGCCGGACCTGGAAGTAACAGCAAGTAAGTCATTGCATGTCCTTGCGGTATTTTTTCTCAAATTTGGGGAAAGAGAAATAGCCTTTTTTAGTTGGCAAAATAGATTTTCCTGGTGGCTTGGATATATCAATTTTTTAGTGTGTTTTGAAAGGGCAATTAAAACCTAACAGATAAGTTTTCATTATTAGATGGTCAGTAAGTCCATTGAATAATTCAGCAACTTTGATCGGCTATTTATACTTACAGATGAGCCTTGAGTGATTGTCTGCAGGTCCAATCTACATAGGAGGCCTTAGGGTAATAAAGCAACTTTCTTTAAACGAACTCAATGCGTATCATACATGCATACATAAAATGTATAACGAGCACCATTAAATGCTCATAAAAATACTCAAGAATTTCTGTATGTTATTAATACATCCCTGTCTTTATTCAGGCCTCCATCTTTCATGAAGGCATTTCAAGGAATAAATATTCTTGCCAGGTATTTCCCTCGTTTGGGCTTTAATACATCACATTATGAAATAAATTTCTGGCTAAAGGAAATTAATTCCATGGCTAGGATTTTAACAGACAACCTTCTAATTTGAAGATGTAATTCTTAATCACTAGGCTACATTTGGCACTTACGCTGCATCACTCCCAACAGATTTCACACAGGCTTGATTTCAGAATCAAATCTTTTCAATTCTAAAGCCAGGATTTAGTAATAGCACTTTGGTAAGAATAACATTTTGGATTTTGATTCCATATTTTCAGAGCACGTGTTCTTCAAGGAGCCAAAGGGAGAGATGCAGTTATAAAGGTGCCACCGGGAGTTTGTGTTACAGATGACAGCAATAATTTACTGGGTAAAATTCTTGTGGAAAGGAATCCTTGAAGAGCCACTTGCTATGTCCAAATATGATTTTTGCAGAGGGAACAAGATTGTATTCATTTACCCCATTGACTACTACATTCTGTAATTCACATAGACTTTGTTCAGAAACTAACAGGTCCCAGTAGTCAATGGGTTAATTCACACACCTGGGTAAAACATACCTCCCGGGGCTTACAACAGGTTTACTGAGATAGCTATTTATGATGAGAAAATTGATCGAATTCTATATTTTAGTGTTTTATTGTATTTTAGCCCTGATGTAACAGGATTTCAATATAAAGGAGTAAATTTCTCTGGCCCCGAGAACCCTGTTACAACAATCATTAAAACAAGGGATCTACTTTACTAGGTATTTGACCAAGTTCTGGATGTTTGATGATTTTGTTAGCTGTAATGACACTGGGTACTTTTGAATTGTGAATAGATGAAAGAGGATATTAAAGAAAATGATTAAGTGTTTACAATTTGGGAAGGTTGAAGCATAAAATGTATGCAGAGAAATGTGATTCTGTAATCATGATTGTATGTAGTTTTGATTTGATTTTATGTTACTTTTTTTAAATCAAAGATACAGGAATTGGTATCATGGAAATGCTTGGATTCAAAATTACAAACTAATCTAATCTACTCAATTGAATGCCTCTATGTTGACTCAAATACACATGTATCTTATTTCTTTCTATAGGAGATTTAAACAAAGTTGGAGACAGAGTTCTCATCGCTAGAGGTGGTGCAGGAGGGAAGAAGGAGAACCAATGGAATGGAACAAAGGGAACCAAGGATAATTTTAAACTCATCCTCAAACTCATTGCTGATGTCGGATTTGTTGGGTAAGAAGCACTTGTGGAATTTTCTTTGTCAAGGAGAATTTCATCAGCAAAAACTCTTCAAAGAAATCATTGGTTCAGGAATAATATAACTGAGGTAAATCATGTCAATATGTTCAACCAATTCCTTGTTTGTTTTTTTTTTGTTTAGTCAACCAAATGATTGAAATACAGTGAAATCAAAAGAATGTATTATTCCATTTGAATGATTTACATATAACGTGACATAATTTTCCATTTTTATTATTTTAGCTTCCCAAATGCTGGCAAGTCAACTCTTTTGAAGGCTGTATCTCGCACTGAACCAAAGATTGCTGATTATCCTTGTAAGTAATAAATGGTGTGTAGCTTTGATGTCTATCAAAATCAGGCTACAGAAATAGACAAGGATTATTTTTATGTAAGAATTTTCTTTTGTTAATTGTTATCATTAGCAATTCAATTGTGAATATGATGTAAATCATTAGATACATCATACACATGTATTGAATGAAGTTGAGACAGCTTTAAAATTTTCTCTGTGTGGGCTGCCAAGAAATTAAACAACAAATGAATGATTCTCAAATGTTCTGTTTGGTTAGTAGCTATGCACATTTGTAACCTTTAATTAATACAGAATCTCCATTGACACCTTCCGCAGTAGAGTTCCCATCACCTTTTCAGACATGCCAACCGAAAATCATATTCCTTATTTTTTCTATTCTCATTTGCATTTTAAGGGGCCACTAGGACCCATTTATCTATGAATGCGGAACACCATTACACCAAAATGGTGTATTGTCAATTCATGACCCTTGTGTGCATGAACAAATGCTTTTGGTGCATGATGACACACCTGTCAAATTGTATGATGTATTTGTTATTTTCTTTTGAAAATAATTATTAAAAAGAAATGTTTTCAGGCAAGCAGGTGGATGCATGTTGGTATTATTTATCTTCTGTATATTAGATGACATCCATTGAGTTTGGTACCCCTCGTCCAAGCGTAATAGACAAAGAGTATGATTTTGGGTTGGCATCCCTGCCATAAAGAATAAATACTTCTCCAAACAATAAGTACATTGAGAGTAATTGATGACAGGTTTTGTTCCTATTTTTGAGTCTGCAATGAAATGATCTCTAAGTTGTGCACTATCTTCTTTCCTTGTACAGTCACTACCATACGACCCCAGGTTGGTGTTGTGCATTATGATGACAAAAGACAGGTAAATTTGATCATTCAACTTCCAATATTCTCATTTTCCAGTTTACATGTCCATGTACACTGCAATTTATTATGCAAATTTTTACTCTCGGTTGTAGCAATCTCACTAAAACATTGAATGGGATGCATTTGAACTTTAATTACTTTGGCTTTTATACATATTTATATGGCAACCAATCTGTGATAAGTAGGCATACAATTTTAGGGCAGAGAAAAACCTCCCTTAACTGGCCCCTCTATCTACATCATTTTATTATTATGATGTTATTTCTCTGTGATTTTGCCTATTTTAAGACAGTATTAATATCTGATTGCCAATGACATCAATTAAATCTTTTCTGATAATGTCATTTATATCCCTGACCGATCGTTTGATTTGTTTCATGATAATTTCCTAGATAAGTATGGCAGACCTCCCAGGACTGATAGAGGGCTCTCATATGAATATGGGAATGGGGCATCGATTCCTTCGTCATGTTGAGAGAACTAAGCTTCTTTTGTTTGTAGTGGACATCCATGGTTTCAAGCTCTCCCCTCGTCATCCTTACAGGAATGCTGTAGAGACAGTACACATCCTCAATAAGGTAAGCTTTCCCCTTGTCATGTTTGTGATTCATATATATGAACTGTTGCCTTGTATTTACTATCATATTTGTTATATCATTGTTTTGTTTGTATGTTTGTATTTATATATAGAAATATTCATAAAAGTTCAAAAGTTCAAAGTTCAAAGCTTTACAATGTTGCAACAATTGTTTTTCATCAGCCTCATCACAATTCAATGATTATTTCCCCTTTCAGGAGCTGGAGCTGTATAAGTCTGAGCTAGTAGAGAAGCCAGCAATCTTAGCCCTCAACAAGATGGATGTAGAGGGAGCAGACAGCTTTTTCCATGAGACAGTAGATCTCCTCCAAAATAGTAAGTGCTTGTTCCTTTGTTTTGTCATGTCACTAACAATATCTAGAGTAGTGAAAGGATACCCCATATAATCTGAGAGATGTTAGCCTTCTGGAATATGCACAGATATAGAAATGAATATGTGAATTACTGGACAGCTGGTCCAAGTATCTTCTTATTGGCAATAATCATTTCTATCATGCTTTCTCTCAGAAAATATTGATTGATATTGATTGATATTTTGATTTGAGATAGTTGACATGTTTCCAATATCTTACTTATACTCTTTATGGAAGCATCTTGGGATGTTTTTCATGAAGCTGTTTGTAGAGCTACGCACAACTGATGTCCTTTTCTCTGGTGCTAATTCAGCACCCTAGGTTTTTTCTTACTACAGAAAGAGTCACCAGTTGTACATAGAGTCATGTGTATTTCTACCATTAGCTTTATAGAGGATTTCGTCTCATGAAGCTGTTCATACAGGTACACATGACTCTGTGCACAACTGGTAACACTTTTATTGCACTCAATAGTCCCCATGTTGCTGAGATAGCAACGTAGCAAATCTTCATGGTCAACAAAGTCATATTACCACTGCCACTACAGTGGAAACTCAGTATAAAGAGATCTGATATAATGAAATATCTGCTATAAAGAGGTACTAAATCTGGTCCCAGCTCTTTATAACTTATTGTTTTTTAACTCTGCTATAAAGAGATTACTGTTGTAATTTTTAATTGAATTGAATTTGAATTTATTTCCTTTTTCATATACATAATCCATACAAAATAACATGACAAGTGAAAAAATTAAAGGAGGCGAGTACCCTGGAAGCACAGCTTGTGTTGGGATCGCCTTTACAACAAACAAAGTGAAACAAAATTATCTCTTTAAAGAAGAGCAAAGAAAATAAATTAGTATAAAAAGGTAATTTTAAAGGACACAAGCACCTTGTTATACTGAGCTTCCACTGTACTGTGAAAATTAACCATTCTACTCCAAGGCAACTAGATGGCCAGCAAAAGGGAACACAAAGATAAACAACAAATAATGTGATATTCTGCAGCTCTATACCATGGCACTTAGAAAACTGCAATAAGAATTCCAAAGTCCCGGGACGTTGAGCCTGTATGAAATGTAGGAATGCCAACCAAAATTGTATTCTTTATCAATTATGTTTGAATGATGGGTACCTATTTCAGTAGATGTCGATATAAAAACATTCTATAGAAACTAAGATATATATGCCATACAAGTGGCAAGTGTGTCACCGTAGACCAGAAGAGTTTGTTTGGTAAATAAGGGTCATAAATTGACAATATCACTGGACAACATTTTCTATGGAGACAGGTGTAATGCATCGCGGCATGATGATGATCGGCATTCACAGAAATGTATTGATTTTTAATAGAGAAGTGAAATAGGATAGAAAAAACTAAAGAAAGTGATTTTTGGTTGGCATTTCTGACAATGGTATTTTCATTTAGTTGGATCAAACTAATCACTAAATGTTACTAGATTTTGCTTTGCCTATATCAAGTGAAATTTTATAAAAATACAATGTAATTCAACTTCCCTGCCAATAAATCGTAGTCAATTTAAAAATCACACAACTGTTATTTGCTCATGTCTGTCATAATGTAATTATTTTTCAATCCCACGTTATAGCTCTCAGCTTTGTATATGTGCAATACCTTTTAGCTTAGGTGTATTGGGTCCTTACTTTCACTGAGAATAAAAGTAGTTGATACAGATTCCTTCACTTTGATGCCATTTTTGTTGGATGAAATTTCAACTTCTACGTTTCCTGTGTTCATTATTTTCCACCAGATGCAGAGGCCCATCTTAGTCATACCAGTAATGAAGATGATGTCACAAACTTGAATGAAGATGCAAAGAAACCAATATCATTTGAGGATATCCTCCCGATCTCAGCCAAGAATGGCGAAGGACTAGAAAGACTACGAGACAGAGTCAGAGAAGTTATTGATGAACATTATGAAAAACAGAGAACAGTTGAAGAGTCATTCGATGATGTTGGCATGAGAACAAAATCTGGTGTGTTATGATCTTAACAGATGACATCGCACTTCAAATCTTCTTGTCAGATGAGCATGTCTTGATTGGGAGATATGACATGCAGTTTTAATCTGCAGGAAAATGACAGCTGGTTATATGGGATGATGTAGTGGAGAGTTACATCTTAGCTGCAGCTGATATGAATCAGGTCCTCTTTATATCTTCGCTGGTTGTATGAAGGTTCTTCCATCCTCATTACAAAGACATGTGGTATGTTGTATGCAAGATTGAGATTGATTGCTGCTTGTGTTTGATTGCAACAATCAACTCTTTTTTTTCCCAACTCTTTTTTTTTTTTTTTATTTATCATAACAAGATTTTGAGTAACAAGGTTTTGTTTATGTGCTCAAGTACCTCATCATACTGTGTTTATACTGCATTATTATAGAACTGGGTAAACATTTTTTTCATTTGAAGAAAAAGGGTTACTGCAAAACATTTGCGACCAAATGAAGCAATGTAACATATTTCTCATCGCAACCTTTCAGGAATATTTCTTTATGCTAAGCCCATATAAGAAAAAAGTTCATCAGCATAAATTTTGCCCCCCCCCCTTCAGCAATTTTGTTATCCTTTAAAAAAAAAAAAAAGATATATCACCCCCTAGCTTTGACACTTAGAGGGGGGGGGGGTTGATCCCCGCCTGTGTTTTGCATTTGTAGATGACTAGATAAGACTTCAAAGCAAATGATTGGCTTGTTCACTATCAATTCACAGAGAGTAAATCAGAGTTAGGCTCCATATATGGCTTTTTTAATGTGTCCAGGTTCTTTGTGTGGACATCCCTATTGCTTAACCAAGCTTAACCATGTGAGCTAGCCTTTGTACAAGCCGTCTGCTGATTTATCATGACAAACGTTAATTTTTACAATTCCATTTTTAAAATACCCTGTTAGATACCTGAAAAGCTAAATACAAGTACCTTTTGTATGTCATGGGTTGATAAATGAGTTAGTATTGTGTATGCTACTACCAACTACCAAATTATTGTATCCCCCGAACAGTGGTTCGGAGGATACTATGGATTTAGCCTCGTCGCGCCGCCTCCGCGTACGCCGCAGAGATTTCCTTGTGAATGCTCTACAGGTCCGAGTTCTTGTCCGATCATTTTCAAATTTGGTGTAGAGGTGTCTGGTGGATAGAGAATGAAGCCTATTGATTTTGGTGTGGGGCGGAGTCCTGGTTGCCATGGTAACCATGATTTAATAGAAATAATTAATATTACCTTGTGAACGCTCTACAGGTCCGAGTTCTTGTCCGATTTTTTTCAAATTTGGTCTGAAGGTGTCTTATGGAAAGAGGACGAAGCCTATTAATTTTGTTGTGGGGCGGAGGCCTGGTTGCCATGGTAACCATGATGTAAACAAATAATTATTATTACCTTGTTAACGCTCTACAGGCCTGAGTTCTTATCCAGTCATTTTCAAGTTTGGTATGAAGGTGTATGAAGGAAAGAGGATGAAGCCTATTGATTTTGGTGTGGGGCGGAGACCTGGTCGCTTTGGTACCCATGATGTAAAGAATTAGTGGTACAACAACATACACCACCAACCTGGTTCAGTTGACAGTAATAAAACCCACAGCAGTGCAATGCTGTTGGTTCGGGGGATACATGTGCTCGGCTGTGCAACTCGCCGAGCGCGCAATTTCTAGTTATTTTTGGCCTGGGATACCCTTCAAAAGTGTCCTGCTATATTTTTATTCAATAGAAATACATAAATACAATGAAATGCAAGACAATTTTGATATATATGTTTTTCTGTACATTTGTTAAGGATCAATTTAGTGAGAGATACATGCACAGTGTCGCTAGAAAGAGTTTTATTCATGCATGGCTTCTATCAAGATGCTCTCACGTACATAAAACTATTATTTTGATTGGCATGTGCTGATCAACTTCAACTTGCAATCAATTCTCCCTATCGCATATAGCTGATATTATTAGTTACACTCTGCTTGTTCACGTAATACGGGAAATATCACCCTTCATGAGGCAGGGTGCAACGATTTTATCTCATAAGGTGTAACGTGGTACTGGTGTGCGCTTGTATGCGCGTGGCCAATTGTTACACGCGCTCTTAAATACGCGCGTTTTCAAGTGATACGGTACCATATCACTTGGTTAGAATCACAAATTGACCAATGAGATTGAAGAATGAGACCACACTAAGTGATAACACCTGATATCACTTTGTGATATCGATATCACGCACTTTGGCTTTGGCACGCTCACTTCCGGGATCCATCTTGATTTCACTGTATACTATCTACAAAATTTCAATCCATGTGTATTTAGCATGATTTCTTCGTTTTGCGTCGGAAGCCCAGCATTGGGCCGCTTCGCAAAAGAAACCCATATAACAAATAAATGCAGATATGAAAGAAAAATATATAAGATGATGCTTTTAATCGCAAAACTCAATGAAAAGATATGACACTACAAGCCGCCGACAAAGTTTACCGTAGCAAGCCTATAGACTTTTGAAAACGCGTGAATGTTACGGAAGTACCTGTGCCAAGAATCTGGGCCAAAATAACTAGTGCGCTGCAGGTGTTCAGATTCGGAGAGCTATATGCGATAGGGAGAATTACAGCTTTCCTACAACACTCCCAGAGAAAAGGACTGAGAGAGGGATAGCTGGCTTCATGCAGGGTTTGCCATGTTTTGGGTAATCTTGAAACTTTTACATCGTGTGCAATTCAAAGAAAAGTACTTAAAGCGGAACTTCACCCAGACATTGATGTGCATTCAGTGGATGAAGAAAATACAATGGTCAATCTGTGAAAATTTGAGCAAAATCCGACAATCAAAAGTTATGAATTTTCAAAGTTTTGATTTACGCTCCTCATGGGCTCCTCAAATTTGCAACGTATAGGCACAAATTACTGCCAACATGGAGAACTTTCCATTCACTTTGTACACAGAATTTCACATTTTCTTCTTTTTCTAAAAAAGTAGACATAATTTCACTTTTTTTCTCAAAGCATAATATGGACATTTTGATTCTGCATGCATTTTGGGATGAAACTTTTGGATTCCTCATCTACTTTTCTCTAAAAGGAACAAAATGTGTATGAAGTGAATGGAGAGTT
This sequence comes from Temnopleurus reevesii, assembly GCA_036244855.1. Lineage (NCBI taxonomy): Eukaryota > Metazoa > Echinodermata > Echinoidea > Temnopleuroida > Temnopleuridae > Temnopleurus > Temnopleurus reevesii. Next base: position 128,232 of record BQKZ01000478.1, on the reverse strand, counting down.
CTTCTTGTTGGCAGCCATTTTGTGCCTGTACATTGCCAATTTAAAGGGGAACTACACATAGACATTAAATTGCTATCATTAAATGAAGAAAAATAAGATGATCAAACTGTGAAAATTTGAGCAAAATCTAATACTATTCAGACACTTACATAAATTTGGTACAAGTAGGAATAGTTTACGCTCATGTTTAATATTCTTGGCACAACAGCTCCTGCTCTGCCCCAAAGTTCCCTCATGTGTAAACAAAGTGTTTGTATTATGCGTAAACTAATCTTGCCTAAAATTCATGCAAGTGTCTAGGTAGCTATTGAGATGCAATCCATTAACTGTAGGATATATTCATCGTGATCAAAGAGTTGAGCTTTATCAGCAGGTTTGCATAAGAGTTCTTAGATCTAACACTATCGTGAGGAGCGAGTGGATGTCGATGGTCTTGGCTTCCTAGCTCTCATCGTTTCTCTCTCTTCTTTATTGTCCATCCCACCCCACTTCCTTGCTCTCTCTCTTTCTCTCTTCTTTAATGTCCATCCCACCCTACTTTCTTGTCCTATCTCTTCCTTCATGCCTATCCCATCCCACCCCACTTCCTTGCTCTCTCATTCTCTTCATTAATGCCCATCCCACCCCTCAACTTTACTCTCTCTTCCTTATTGCCATCCCACCACCTTCCTTAGTCTCTCTCCCTGTCTCCCATCTTTTAAGTCGATCCCATCACACTCCCATGATCTCTCTCTCTCTTCCTTAATGCCCATCCCACCCCTCAACCTTGTCCGTTCTCTCTTTCTCTCTTCCTTCATGCCTATCCCGCCCCACTTCCTTGCTTTCCCTCTCTCTCTCTTCCCCATCCCACCCCATTTCCTTGCTTTTTTTCTTCCTTATGTCCATCCCACCACCTTCCTTAGTCTCTCTCCCTGTCTCCCATCTTTTAAGTCCATCCCATCACACTCCCATGATCTCTCTCTCTCTCTTCCTTAATGCCCATCCCACCCCTCAACCTTGTCCGTTCTCTCTTTCTCTCTTTATTAATGCCAATCCCACCCCTCAACTTTACTCTCTCTCTTCCTTGTTGCCCATCCCACCACATTCCTTAGTCTCTCTCCCTGTCTCCCATCTTTTAAGTCCATCCCATCACACTCCTATGATCTCTCTCTCTCTCTTCCTTAATGCCAATCCCACCCCTCAACTTTACTCTTTCTTCCTTAATGCCCATCCCACCCCTCAACCTTGTCCGTTCTCTCTTTCTCTCTTCATTAATGCCAATCCCACCCCTCAACTTTACTCTCTTCCTTAATGCCCATCCCACCCCTCAACCTTGTCTGTTCTCTTTCTCTCTTCCTTCATGCCTATCCCACCCCACTTCCTTGCTCTCCCTCTCTCTCTCTCTCTCTCTTCCCCATCCCACCCCATTTCCTTGCTTTTTCTCTTCCTTAATGTCCATCCCACCCCACGTCCTTGCTCTCTCTCCCTCTCTCTCTCCTCTTTTATGTCCATCCCATCACACTCCCATGATCTCTCTCTTCCTTAATGCCCATTCCACCCCTCAACCATGTCCGTTCTCTCTTTCTCTCTTCCTTCATGCCTATCCCGCCCCACTTCCTTGCTCTCTCTTTCTCTTCATTAATGCCCATCCCAACCCTCAACTTTACTCTCTCTTCCGTATTGCCCATCCCACCACCTCCCTTAGTCTCTCTCCCTGTCTCCCATCTTTTAAGTTCATCCCATCACACTCCCATGATCTCTCTCTCTCTTCCTTAATGCCCAGCCCACCCCTCAACCTTGTCCGTTCTCTCTTTCTCTCTTCATTAATGCCAATCCCACCCCTCAACTTTACTCTCTCTTCCTTAATGCCCATCCCACCCCGCGTCCTTGCTCTCTCTCCCTCTCTCTCCTCTTTTATGTCCATCACATCACACTCCCATGATCTCTATCTATCTGTCTCTCACTCGATCCCTTAAGGCCCGGGCACATCAAACACGGAACGGCATCACGGCACGGTATTTACGCGATGTCTCCCCTCTGATTGGCCAATTGTTGAATATCCTTTGCGCGGAGGAGCGCGTTGGCCAATAACAACCAAGATACTGCGTAAAAACTGTTCCATTACGCCGTGCCGTGTTTGGTGTGCTGGGGCCTTTACTCTCCTACATATATTTACTCTGCAGGAAGATTTATGAAAAAATGAGGCAAAACAATAATTCCAATCTGATTTTTGGGGGAAAGTGAAGTTTTTTTTCTTCATAAAGCTTAATACCCTTTTTATAGAGAAAAAAATCCTAATCCAGGATAGAAGGGGAATGACCTTTTTTCCATGGTCTCTTATCACTTTGAGTGTGCTGATTACGATTCTTGATGTCACTGTGAACTCTTGAATGTTTCCACAACATTGGCATATTCAAGCTGGCCGCCACTAAACGGCATTTATTCCAGAAAACTACTATCTTTGATTTTTTTTTATACCAAATTAACTTCCTAAATCAAAACATTTAACTTCTTTCAATCATATTTCATGTAAATAGAATTTAATTGTAGTTTGTCCATTTCTTAAATGCTCATTGTTGAAAACTGGCATAATTGAGAATCGGGATCAGCATCTCCAAATCGACAAGAATACATGAAAATGATGCACATTGGACAATCATATCCCAAAATAAGTTTGTACCCCCTCCATCCTATCCTAATATGGAATCAGCACCCCAGAGTTGCAGAAACCATAAAAAAAATAATATATCCAAAAATTATTCCCCTTTCCTATGGGGCCTAGAATGGACTATACCTCATACAATGATATAGTTGCAATTAATCAATTATTCAAAAACGGAATAACCTGGACTCATAAATGCTTAAAGGGGAACCAACCCCTGGAATCATCCTGCTCTCATAATTGAAGGAAGAAATATCAAACAAACGGTTAAAATTTGAGCAAAATCGGACAACCCGTTCAAAAGTTATGAATTTTCAAATTCACAGAGACTTGACGATCACTGCCGCTCCTGTGGATCCGTGGGACCGGCAAAACCGACTAAATCTGTGACGTCATGTCGGACAATTCCTCAATCACTTTGTACATAGAATTTTAAAAATTGGATTAATGTAAAAATTTAGAGTAAGGTTGCAACATTCTTTTTCTCTAAATACATGTAGAATCAATACAGAAATGCTATACCCCAACCGAAAATGGGCCCTTTGTTGACTTGACCGATAAAAGGGAGAAAATGTGAAATATCTCTGTGACTTTGAAAATTCATAACTTTTGAATGGGTTGTCCGATTTTGCTCATATTTTCAGTTTGTTCATCTGATTTTTCTTCATTCAATAACACCACCATAATTCCAGGGGTTGGTTTCCCTTTAACACGTAAGTGGTTTTGTCTGCATTTTGGCATAACTTCACTACTCTATGGGAAGGACTCCTTCATGAGTAAACTCAGTACAGACAATAGACAGTGCATACTTTCTATTGTTTGCAGTGCCTATAAGCTGGTGGCTTTGGCTATGTTTATGTAATCCTAACCTTCAGAACCTTCAGAACATTATCATCATAAGTGAAATTTATCTTCAAAATATTTTCCCCTCAAAACTGCCTTCAATGAAAGATTAATGAATTGAACTTGATTTGATCTATACTAGGTTGTTGATAGTGAACTGGACCTGGTAAATGATATAGTACAAGTATTTGAAATTTGAAGACAAAACAATAGACCATGACAGTACAATGGGTTTTTTTTGTTTTTTTTTTTTTGGAAATGAAAATTTAAGTCAGTATTATCTTTTGGACAAAAACAATGGAAGCTTGATATAAAGTAATCTGATATAACAATACACCTATAGTTGAACCTCGCTATATAACAAGATCCTTATAAATGGCAAAAATTCCTCTTTCTATTAAAACCTAAGATCAGGGCTGAAATACCATAGAAAACAAATTGTTTGGGCCTGAAAACTCATCTTCTTATAATGAGAAAGTGACATTATTTAAATTATATAAAGGTTGAACTGTATTCCTTATACAAAGAGGTAATAACCTTGTCCCAGCTCAACACACTGATTTTTAACTCGGGTACATGTACAGACATATCTCATTCTACCTTTAGACACCAAACTAATTGGGACCACAGGGAAAAAATTTGCTTTTCACATTTGTTAAGCAGTTTCAGACATTGAGGAAATATTTTTCAATACTTTACTGTACAGGTCTATGTGAAAAAGTTGCTAAACAAAACATACTTTTAAAATAAATCCTGCTAAAATGCATAGCAAAGTATGATGCAATACCAGAAAAATATTTTGACTTTGTATAAATTTGAATTAGAAGAGTTTAATACCACAGTGGAAACTCGTTATAAAGAGATCAGATGTAACAAAATACCTGATATAAAGAGGTAAACTAGATGAATCCTCGACCGCGCACGATCGAAATTTATACCTCCGCCATCACGAAATCAGAAAGATATATACGGCCTGTTTGTTCCATGCCATCAGAAATCAAAAACATTTCACAAATTTTGGGCACTGCGACCTTTGACTCTGTGAACATAAAATCTCATCAGTTCTTCCTCACATGCTCATACATAATTGAGTGACACACTGTTAGTTTGAAAGAAATTGGTTCAATTCTTCTGTTATGAGTTATAACAACATCGAGCTTTGTCGGGTGATTTTGTACAAGTTTTCTGCCTGGTGACCTTTGACCTTTGACCCACTGAACCCAAAATCTAATCAGTTCATCCTCAAATGCTTATACATACTTGAGCCAAGTTTG
>BQKZ01000478.1:86063-96673 GCA_036244855.1 Temnopleurus reevesii | reverse complement strand
TATTAGTTTTCCCTTGTCTACACAAGTCACGTTGTGCTTTGTTTGTAACATAAGATTATTTTAATCATTCATTTTTCCAAATTGAAGTTCTTTGCAAGTACTCGATATTCGCTTTAAAGAAAAAAATCAGATGAACAAATACAGATTTGCATGACTTAAAAGCATCATGGTGTATTGGTTCCTAATCTCGCCATTCAACCAGAGGATCTTGATTCAAAACCCACTCATGGGTTTAATTTCCTTCTCCAAAAATATATCCATATTATGCTGCACTCAACCTAGGTGAGGGGAATGGATACCTGGAAGGAATATCTGTTCCTTGAAAGAATTTGTGCATTGGTCACCAGGCTACAGTTGTATTATATTATAGTGTTTTAATGAATATTTCTCTTTCTTATTCTATAGGTACTTGGAGAAACCGATAAAGCCATAGAGGTACTTCAGAAGGTTCTTTCTCAAAAACAGGTTGGTAACTTTCTCCTTTACTTTCAAAGACATGTAATAGTTTGACTGAATGTAAATAATTATTGTAGGATTTGAAACTTCATTGAGGTTAATGAGGAAATTGGATTGCATGCCCAACTGCATTCCATTTGTTTATGTGGTTCATCTGTGTGAAAGACCTTCTGGGAGCCATTGATATTATTGATGTTATCCACTCTTCTGAAGATTTCCCACTTTCAAGTTCGCAGTCCCAGTCCTACTGGTATGGACCAATTTAGGAAAAATTAATCTGTTCATCGGGAACTTGTGAGAATGTTCCACGTCTGAAACAAGATAGTTCCAGATGACCAGATTAACTTTTGTCAAGCTTGGTTTATTTAACTCTCCTAGATGAATCAAAATCTACATTTCTATCCTACTAGTATGGTTAGCCACACAAATCTAAAATCAAGTTTGATTTACTGATTATTTCAGGTGAGCCCAGTGCTAAAGGAGCAGATTTACACTCTGATTCTAGATGTAGAGTATCAACGTTCTCCCCTTGATGAAGAGAAGATGACCGCAGTCTTTGATAACGTCATCTCAAGTAACATCCCCCATGATGTTAAGATACAGTTTGCTCAGCGCAAGATTCAGTTCCTACAGGACTTTGGCAACAACCCTGCTGCGTAAGTTCTACTTTACTATACATTTGGATTGTGAGAAAATCGCAATTCTGTCTTTTTCATTTATTTCATCCGCTATTCTATCTATACCTCTTTCTTATTTTTTAGTACTGTTAAATGTCAATTGATAGTTTGGTAAAGGCTCTTAACATGTGCAAATTTGTGGAAATTGAATTATACATCCTGATATGTAGAATTTTGATATATAGAGAGTGGGTTTAATACTTAGTGAATCATTTGCATTTATGTGCAACTACACACCTCTATAGAAGTGCTCCATATTGTGTAATTCTAGGGGGTACACACAAAAGCCAGAGCGTACTTTCTATTGTTTGCAGTGCCTAAGCTGGTGGCTTGGGCTATGTAATCCCTATCTTCGGAATTAACTCAACACACAAAGGGTTAATCCTATTCTTAAGCCCCAGTTGCATAGAAGCCCGGAAGCAACATGATCAAACACGACTCTTTGTTCAGTTCACAGATAACTGCCTCTGAATAAACAGTTGTGTTGATTGGTATAGCTTCTGGGCTTCTACGTGACCGGGTCTTTATTGGGCTATTTCAGACCAAATTTATATATAATTCCATCTCGGCTACGGATTGCCTGTATTATTTGTATCATTCCTCAGAATGTTATGTAAAGAAAAAAAATTTGGATTGGGAAAGTGTTTCTAACGCTATTTATTTTTAACAAGTTTTTTGTGTTTTTTTTTGTTTTTTTTTTTTCAATAAAAATTATTGCAGTTTACTTTTAAGTATGTTGACATGACATGCCAAATTTCTATGCAACTTTTCATGCCTATGCCATTGTTATATAACATTTGAAATCACTTTGTAATTTCAAATTGTTTTTAAGGGCTTGCTTATATACAAGTTTTTAACTTTTGAAGCAATTCTCGCATACCTTTTGAATATTGTATTAATATGATTTGTATTTGTAGTTTGCCAAATAAATGGATTGAATTGAATTGGATTGTAATCTGCTTGAATGTATGTGTATTAACTATTTTTCAAGACGATATTTCAGTTGAGAGTAGTAACTGTGATCCTCATTATGTTAGATTGTGTTTTTTTCTTCAGAACCCATGATGCCGTAGATGATCACCAGAAACTTGTTAAGAACATTTCTTCTGGCAAGAAGCGTTCAGCTGATTCAAGGTTAGTTGACAGACCAAACTGGTTTATTGTAGTAGGAAGTTGTTTATTTTGTCCATCACGTCACCCTTCAGTTTGATATCGCATACACTGGTCTGACGTTTGAGTACTTTATGCAATGGCAGGGGCACCACCATCCTCCCCCTCCCCCTCCTCCCCATCCCCTTCCCACCCAGGTCTCATCTGTTCATTATACTATTGCTGTTTCCTCTGTTGATTGTGTGATTGCTGCAAAATGTTTCATGCTGGTAGAGTATCATGTAGACTACAACATGGCATTTTAAAGTTTTTTTTACATATTTCAGTGTTTATACTTAATCGATTCAGAACCATAAAATAGATTTTCAACAAATTTGGTTCAGGTTTGTTTAACGTGTGAGGATGATCTGATTAAATTTGAGGCTCAATGGGTGAAAGGTCTAAGGTCACAGTGCCACATAACTTGTTAAAAAATCCTCTTGAATAAATTCACCCCATTTTTCAGTGTGAGACAAAGCTGATTAAAATGTCCTGTCATTTTTTCACTCAGTGGTGATGCCCCCACCAACACCAGTGCAGCGCCCTCTAGTGATACAAAGGCACCAGAGAAGAAGAAAGCTAAATCAGGTGGAGCGGACAATGATTACAACAATTCTGGTGGTGGTGGTGGAGGAGGAAACAACTACAATAATTACAATTACAATCAGCAGCAGTCCGGTTCAACAGGTCAAGCAGCGGGTGGATCTAGTGGAGCATCGGCTAATGCTGGGTTGAGTGTAAGGCACTTTGATATATTACAGATATGTCAACCTTCTGGAATGTACATGAGAAAAGGAATTAAATTTACCCGTGAGAAAAAATTGCATGGTTATTGTTATTATGTTTTTTTTCGTCTGAGAAAATATTTGGTTAAGCTGTTAAAATTTCAATCCTCCTGTATATTCCGGAAGGTTCTATTCCATTATGGAATGTCAATTATGGAATGTCAATGACACATATACTCTCTTATTTCCTGGATGTTCTCATTATTTCATCAGACAACAAATGGGTCAGATGCATTGTCAGGAAGTTCTTCTATTTTTTTATATCATGATCATGATGTTCAATTCTTTTATTGGTCTTGTTTACAAAATCCAAATTAATGAATGAACTAAGAATAGGAAACCTTGATCATCAAATATTTAACTTTTATGCATAATTATGTAATAATAATTGTTATGAATTGTGGGTTTAGATAATATATGGAATGCCTCAGCCAAAAGTCTCAAGGAAAAGTCCTGAATAAATGCAAACTTTTTCGACTCTTGTTCATGCGACAATCACCCATGAGATTCTTTGTTCACCTTACATCTTGTATCATCTGACAGACCAATGAATGCAATCTTGTTTTGTTTCCCTGCAGGGTGCGGACTACCCAACCAGCTGGTCTAGCTGGAGTGCCTGGGGTGCAGCTACATAGTGAGATCTCCTGTCTGACAGCCATCATCATGTATCCTAGATCATTGATATTGAATGAGGAGTGAAGCTTTCGTGCATCGACTGACAGTTTGTTTCTTCAGTGATCTACCAGAAATGTGCTGGATTCATCTTTGTCTATGAATATGTATAGAATGAATACATGTAGTTGTACAAATGAAAAACATTCCTCTGATCTTCATTGCTGCTATATAAGTTGTTTGTCGTTCCCTAACACAGTTCAATCTTATTATGAATAGATCTGATATAACAAACTCTGTTATAGCATGGTAATTTGGCAGGGGGTCCAGCTTTTTGTATTCTATTCAATTTTGCCATAATGTTTGAAGGTAAAAGGTCATTTCTTTGGTCTCAAGAACCTTACTAGAAAAGAACAAGGATATTTAATAAGAGTAAAATGCAGTGTTCATCAAGATTACTATCAAATTCAATCTGTTGTTAAAAGATGCCGTTTTTGTATCAAATTTTTGGTTATAATTATCATGCAGTCAAAGAACTGAGTATAATTCCTATTTTTTGTGCTTCCTTCCACAATTTCTTCCTTTATTTTCTTCCCCAAAACTACCCTCTCCTCTTTTGCCAGTTCTACTTTTCATCTGTTTTCTCTTTACTTTTAATATCATGCAAAAAGTTTGCTATAATCTCTCCCAATCATGGTGAAAGCAATCATTGATATTATTTGTAGTGTAATGTATACAGCTGGTAATCAATACAATTTTCTGGATATTTTGTCGTTAATTCCAACTTGAAATTACCCCTTCATCCCCACTTGTTAGAGAATATAGAAGAAATTATGAAATTTGATGTTTATGATTGTATGCTTCAATAATGAATAAGCCATCTATTTCACCAATGTAAGTTTGTAAATATAATATCACCATGTACATTACGTGCAGACAAATTTGAGAGTTTTCTATTTGTTGGTATAGTTCTCTCTGCTCACTCAAAATGTTGTGTTGAAATTCTGATCAAGGTGAAAAATTTGTTGATATTGTGTAAATATTAAAGAAGGGGCTGCAATGTACAGCAAAGCGTGTGTTCAGTTGAATAGGGTCAAAGGGTCTACTTTAAACACAGGACCTTGATAGACATGAGAGGCAAGTGTTTGATGAGGCTATTTACACCAATAAATGTATGTATCTATCTATTTTGCCAGTTCTTTTGATTATGCAGACTATAGGTAGATACATAGATTTATCTAGTAAATTAGTTGTACGTTCCTGGTTTGTTGATAAGTTGGGACTTCGAAAACTAGATGAGTTTTGACTTGTTGGATAATGTAAATAATGTGCATTTCACTTAGTTTGAGTCATTGAAACTTTCGACTGTACAGGATTTCACCAGAAAGTTGCAGTCATTTGCAAATCAACTACACATAAGTTGTGAATTGAAGCGCTTATATAGTCTGCACCTATTACAAGACACCATGAAATATTTTGTCATGCTGATTAAGTGCTGATTAGGTGTAAATTGCAAGTGATGGTTTCTTTCTAGCGACACTCGATAGGTTTGTTTGGAATGACTAGAATTGTAAGAATCTTTTGAAAGTATTTAGTTTCATTCTCCAAGTTTCTTTGACAAAGAATCTGGACAAACTACACCATTGATATTGTACAGGTGAAAAGGAAGCTGCTTTGTCAAGTGATTAATAAATTTTGTAAAAAATATAATATGTTTGCTTTTTGTACTTGATTCAATGGAGAGTTTAATTCTTAGCTGCTTGATTAGGAGACAGGCTCTGCAGAGGAACATTATTATAATAGGCTGGTTTACTACTAGATTCAAATTTATGTACGTTTCTTGCCATCGACGGTAGTTACATGGTTTTTGATCGACTAGTGAGTAACAATTGAATTACAATATTTGTAATCCAGTTTGCATACATTACTTATTGCAATGTCGGGCAATCTTTCAGGTTGTCAAAAACAACCTTTGTGTAAGGAATGCATAAAATTTGCATTTATTACTGAACTCGCCTTTTAAGTCTGATATACTGCATAAGCTGACACTTTTTGCTGACGTTGCATTTTTGCGACCATGAATTTACTATAAATTTTAAGCTATTGGAACCTGGCATATACCCGAGGCTGAAATCAAACGGGAGTAAATGCAAGGGATCACGGTGAAGTGATGCAGCTTTTTTAAATATATAATTAATTCATAGAATGAGAAAAACTGACCAGGAAATATCAGAAAATTTGCAGTATACAGTAGAACCTCGTTACAGGCCATGAAACAGGATTTCATCATGGAATAATATTCATGGCCATTTTGATGATAGGCACTTTTCTGCTCTAGGCACAACAATGGAGAATTGTAGGAAGTCTGAAGAAAGTACCAATGGCAATAGACCACTTTCATAATGCAGTCAAATATTTAATCATGCTTCTTTTTGAAACGCACAATGGCAAACTATTTATTCACCTGATTCACCTGATATTCAGCTGATTTCAATAGAAGGGATGTGGATAGCATGTACTGGCTGTTTCTAGATTGGTCAAGCAACAATTTTTGTCCAACCTAGCAACATGAATACATGCAAGTAGCATTCTTACTTTTATAACTCATTATATTTTATAGCTGAATACATAGTTTGTCTTAGGTTAATTTGAATACATTAGGAAAGTGGTCTATTACTATTGGTTGCCTTGGGCTAGTGTGAGCCCTGATAAAGAGCACCGATATAACAATCTCATTATGAAGCATGGAATTCCACAGGTCCCATATATTTAATCCCATATTTCACTATCTTGGCACAGTGTAGTTGGTATATTTTTGTGCAACTGATAAAATAACAATATTTATAACAATATAACAATAACAATAATTATACATCCACCTCAGTATTACCACCGAGTTCATATGAATAAATATACTGTAATACAATACAATACAATACAATTAGTAAAACACGAAACAATATGTTATAGCATAATACAAAACAATGGTCATTGCACTTGATAGATAATTAAAAAACTTGGGTATTTTTAAAATAAAATTCATGGTTTTCATGACCACTTTTCACGGGTATGACAGTGTCGATGCCGATCAGTTCCATCAAAACAGTTATGTAAAAGGTATACAGTGGAAATTCAGTATAACGAGGTGCATTGGACCATCAAAACTACCTTGTTATAGCAGTAATCTTTTTATAGCAGAGTTATGTAAAAGGTATACAGTGGAAATTCAGTATAACGAGGTGCTTTGGACCATCAAAACTAATAGCAGTAATCTCTTTATAGCAGAGTTTAAAAAAAAGAGCTGGGACCAGATTTGTTACCTTTTTATATCAGATATATCAGATATTTCATTATATCTGATCTCTTTATAACAAGTTTCCACTGTATTGCCAAATTTTGTGTAAGTGCCCTTTTTTTAAATCGCCTGACCCAACTCCCTTTTTTCACTTTTCACACAAATTGTGTACAATAATCAAGATATACTCATATATAAACATGTCAAACACAGCCTATTCATTCTTAGAGTTTTCACTCCCTTGTAAATAATTTTTTCACATAAAGTTTGCTCAAAATATAATATTTAAAAAAATGTGTATTTTTTTCCCGATTTACCAAGGCTACACAACATAAATGATGCATTGGGACAACCAAACAATGGTTTATCCATAAGGATGATGTTTCTTATCAGGGTTGGAAGCTGCCTCGGACTGTGTTTTGCATTCAAGAAGCTGTGGCAAGGGTTTTTTCTCTCTCTCTCTTTTAGGGGAACTCACCCCTGGAATTATGTAACAGTTCGTTAAAAAAAAGAGATGAACAAATAGTGAAATTTTGAGCAAAATCCAATACAGTCAAACCTCGTTATAAAGAGCACTGATATAACGAGGTCTCGTTATAACAAAGTAATTTTCCTGGTCCCATCTCTTTGTATTATATTGTATTTTGATCCTGATCTAACAAGGTTCCAATATAAAGAGGTAATTCCTCTGATCACAACGACCTCGTTATAACGAGGTTAGACTGTACCTGTAAACGGTTAAAGATTATTAATGTTTCAGTCACTATGAGCAGTGACAAAGGCATAGGACAAAGTCGACAACCATTCAAGCATTAAGAGCTACATAGACACAATTTCCATTTTTATTCTGTGCAAAAATTGTAGAACAGGAGTCACACTGGACTTTCTTTTGTGATCATAAGGTATTGGAAATGCTTGGATGAAGTTGTTTACTTTGTCCCAGTCCTTTGTTTCTTCTGCTGACATTGAGTAATGCCCTTGATTTAGGATCCTTGAGTTGGCAATTTTGGCAGAATGTGTAATATGCTAGCAGATAATTCCCCAATTGGTTTAGATATATTTTCAATAATGGTTTCCAAGACAAAGATTTGTCTTTGCACCCAGCTAGGTTTCATTGTTCTTCCTGTAAACTTCAAAGATGTTTTCTATTATCATGAGCCATCTATCCTCAAAGGTCTCTGATGATACTGTCTGTTCTCTCTCAGTCTCTGGGGCGATCAATCTGCAGGCAAAAGTAAGAAATAGGAACAGATTTTAGGCCTGGAATTTCGGTACCGATGAGGAGTGCAGTATCAAGACTAGAGCTTTAGCAAGAGGCTCCCGTTCCTGCTTAAATGGTTAACATTCTACTCTGAGCATTGGGGGAAAACAAGCAATAGAATAATCAATCACCATTTGTATGTTTTGATGCCACTTTGGAGTTTGTTCTGCTGTATTTCCTTCACAGTTAGAAAAAAAGATGCACTATGTAACTCTTAGAGCATCCGTTCGGATGCAATATTACATTTTTTTTCTCCAGATTTCACATTTATAGGGTGCTTAATACAGGTGTTTCAAAGCGCTAGGTAAACTGTCTAACACGATACCTATACACAAATTTAACTTCTGAGCACTGTACGAAAAGGCGGCCATAAATGGGGGCCTTCCATAGATTAACAAAAGTACTATTCAATAGGTTGAGCTCTTAGCCAGGTGTGCTGCTATGTCAGTGCGGAGATAGTATATAGACAAGCATAGCTGAAGCCCCCTAGTTAGAAATTAGCATAAAAATCAACACCTAAACCGAATTGGTCTATAGAAGATAAAGGCAGTAGATAATAAAACCAAGGAGGGTTTTAAGAATGGAGCAACAGCTCAGAGTCATGAATGTGAAACACCTGGTCAAATTATAAAGATTAACAATTCATAGGGCGATCCTTTAATGTCTGAGGTCCGATGCCGCCAATTATACGAATAGAGTGATTTTAAGATATCAACCGATCTAAAAAAATTACGATGCGCAGTAAATTTAGGGTAAAAGTGCACATAAGTTACAAATGTGCAGTCGTATTAATAATAATTTGGGATCATAATCTCAAATTAAAAGTCTCACTGTGTATTATTTATTGAGATAGAGCTGAGAAACTGTAATTCACATGGATTCTTTTTGCTACAGATTAAATATGTTCCGATTACTTCCGATCGTGTTTTTTTCTTCATTTTCGTGTATTTAAATATTGCTCTATCAAAGACCTTACGGTCATTTGTGCACAGTAATGTCCATTTATGGAAATCATTGTTTTAATTCTTTCAAATTCTGATCGCTAGTACCAAATTTCATTTAATCTATGTGTTTCTTTATGTGCTGTACTTGTTCAGCGAAAACCTGGGAAAATATAATTACCATCACAATAAAACTTTGATTATTGTTAACGAATAATGGCTATTCTAGCAACGGGTTCAGTGATTGTTCTCCATCCTGATAAAGCGTTTTAGGACGCGCATATTTGCCAGCGTTTTTGTTATTCCTTAAGCCTCGGCGTCGAACCTACTTCAAAGAGGTGTTATCCCAGATGTAAAACTTTCCTTGATAATAACAACATCCATGTATAATAATATCAAATTTTATAAGGCACTCAAAGACTTGATATGCGCCAGAAAAATCTTGCTTGGAATAAAAGCAGAAAAATCAGACGAACAGATTTTAAAAAATTGGACATTGAATAAAAAATTTATGAATATTTCAATTATAACTCAACAGTTGTTTATCGTGCAAATTGACACGTGATATGACGTAGTTCATGCATTTCAATTCACTGCAAGCCGTTTATAAACTTTAAAGAATGCCCCCTTTTCGATGCTTAAAGCAAAAAGAACATCTTTCCGTCTATATATACATGGGTGCTGATACATTTATTGATTTAACCTTTTGAAGATTAAAAAAAAGCATTTATGGAGCAAAATGTATTCTTCAAAACAATAAGTTATAATAAGCTTACTGACAGGAAGTGCATAAATTTCGTTGAAAATAGATAGATAGTATAAGTATACTGTATATTAAAATGTATTGTGATTTTTTTAAATTATGGAAAAATAAAGTAAATTGAATTGAACCTTTTTTGAGGATGATCAAAATCGTTAGACTGCTCTTCAAAACCGCTATCAGAGCTATATTCTTCAATAATTTCATCTAGAAACCTGTCCCACTTTGTTTGCCATAGCTTGAGTGCGTTGATCTGTTGAACGTCGGTCATGGCACTATATCTGAATATATGGGAGAGAAAAACCATATAAATAAAGCAATTGGATATATCTGCACACTCTTAATCTACATGATTTTTTTGGGGGGGAGGGGGGTGTCAACAAATAAAAAAGTTGTAAATCGTTTTTTACAGTTGGTTTTCAGAAAATACATTTTGTGTATGCTAATGAGTCAATATCCACTAATTCTTTGAAAGTATTTTAGCTTCTGGAAACAAAGTTACATAGGCTTTTATAGTTATACAAGTCTACAAGTCTACTTGAATTTATCATAAACACAACTATGACTAAATGCTCATAGATCTATGATTTTTCTCATGTTTAGAAATGTGTGACCATGGAACGATCAAAGAAAATGAATAAAATGATCAGTATTTTTATACTGGGGGGGGGGGG
>BQKZ01000478.1:47652-69768 GCA_036244855.1 Temnopleurus reevesii | reverse complement strand
CGAAACTTCAATGTAATGGCCTAAATTGCAAGAATATATAAGCACAATTTTCAAAATTGTCTCTGCTCAGACTTGTGCGTAGAATTGACGTGCATCATATGAAAAGCTGAAATCTTTGTTAACAGTTAGGCCTAAATCTCTGCTGATGAAAAGCTCGGATTCAATGCATGAAGATTAACCTTGGATCTGATTTCATACAAGTTTGATAGTTAAAGGTTAAAAAATTAAGCTTTCATTCACTTATAACTTTCCACTACTGACAGACTTTTAACTTTTAATATTTGGTGAACAAACATGACAAACAGAAACTATTCAAATGCATCTTTTAGAAATGATATTTGCAATGCTTACAGCGCTTTCTGACCTTTTCCGCACAAAATCAATAGAATTAGTTCACTCTTCAATTACTATTAAATATGTCAGAAATATAATCTCTCATATCAATTCGAGCAAAAATATTCTATTGTAATCATGATAGGTGGAATCAATTAAATAAATGTATGCAAGTCAATAGCTGGTCTAGAAGGTATTGAGGGAATGTGAACGAGAAATAGCCGACTATTCGCTTTGAAAAGTGGTCTGCATGCACTTAAAAATTCAAATGCATATTGTTACTGAGTTATTCACTCATTTTTACTTCCTATGCAACTCAATTTAGCTTCAAGCTGGTTCCAATTTCATTTTTTTTTATTTACTTATTATCTTTAAATATCATATCCGTACTTCTAAGTTCACAGTTATATTGTTATTTGATGCATCTATGAATTTGGTTTTGGTTTACTTATTATCTTTTAGATAACGTATCCGCACTTCCAAGTTCACAATTATGTTGTTATATGATGCATCTATTAATATTGTATTATTGTTTGGAAAATGAAATAAAGATGAATCTTGAATCTTGAATCTTGAATATCTATCTATCAAATTGCAAACAAAACATTGGAATACAAAAATATTTCAAGTGGTACCTCATTATTCTTCTGGTACATATATAAAACGTGTACGTATTAGGCGGTTAGGCCCCGGTCACATAGGACCCCGGAAGCAACACGATTCACCCCGACTCGTTGTTCTGAGGCAGTTAACTGTTAATTAATAAAGAGCCGGGGTGAATCGTGTTGCTTCCGGGGCTCTATGTGACCGGGGTTTTAGGCTCGCTTTGCGGGCTCAGAAGTGTTGCAAAATTAAGCTAAAATGTGGTGACGATTTTTCTATCAGGGGTATCTTGAAAGTATTTCTTTGTAAATAACATTTATTTCTTCTTTGCACTTTTTCAATGATATATTTTTTTAATATGAATGCATTGCTCCTGGAAGAACAGCTTACAGCTGAAAGTGGCTACCATGGTTATATAAGAGGTATTATTACTATTTATTATTAAATGACAATTCTCAATAAAAATATATAAATGTATAAATTAACGAACAATAATAGTTATCAACACAAAATATAAAGAAGGAAATTACTAAAAGAAAATCGGGACTTACATAATAAAGGAAGAGAGGGGCGTGAGGAGGTGGCTAACATCTAAACTCCTCAAAAAAGTTTGGAAATCTAGGTTTAAGGACATAGAAAAAAAAATATGGGAAATCTATTTCCATATCAAGTCATATCACTGAAAAGAGTGATTTATTATCTAAAGAATGACACCTCATTTGTTTCCAGAGGTTATTTCACAGCTGAGTAATTTCATTTAAAGTATAAAAAGGTACGGACGCAAACGCTGCAAATCAGTAATTGATCTTATTGTAGTCACGTTGTTAAACTATGGATTTAAATGAATATCATGCCTGTGAATGGATAGATCGATGAATAAAATAATGAATAATAAATATTAATCAACTTGTAAAGATGTTTATTACAATGACTGGTAACAATATGAACATTTCGCCTGAAAAAAGCTAGTTCATTCGTTATTTCACCCCTTGCTCTTACCTCAATCATGTCAATTTATGCATTTAAACCCCCATTTTAATGGTAACAATGCAGTAAGTCTATTACGAATTTAACAGTTTTTACTCTCATAATTTTGTTGATCTCATCTGCTTAGCCTTGATAGAACATCTGTAAATGAATGAGATGTCATTCTTTAGGTAATAAAACACTCTTTTCAGTGATATTGCTCGATATGGAAATAAATTTCCTATATTTTTGCTATGTGTCCGTAAACTTGGATTTCCAAACTTTTTTTTGAGGAGTTTATATTGACTGTAACATGTATTTTAGGCGGTACCTATTTGTAACCACAAAATGATAGTAGTGGTAATAAAGAAAATAATAAACAAATGGAAGAATAAGAAGAAAAGGGCAATTGTATTGGCAGCTGCAGTAGTACCAATAGTGTCAGTAGATATACAAAACAACACCGCTTCAAAATTTCATGGTGTGCCGGACCAATACACGAATTTGACTTCTCACTACTGTACGAAAAGGTGCCATAGATGAAGAGAAGTACTTTTCAATAGGTTGAGTTCTAAACCAGGTGTGTAGCTATGTCAGTGTGGAGATAGTCTATAAACAAGCATAGCTGAAGCCCCCAGTTGGAAATTAGCATGACAATCAACACCTAAACCGAATAGGTACATATAGATAACGTACAAATACACATTCGCACACGCACACACACAACTCACTCACAAACACACACAAAAAAAATTTCGTAATGTTTTGGTAGTTCTTAAATCTATCATTTCTCGGTGTCATCTCGTGAGAAAGAGGCAATCTTGAAAACATAAGCCTTTTTTTAAACGTTTTTGTGGGTTAGCAAGTATCCTTTCAGATTTGGAATTGACAAATTAATCAGATCAAATCAGAGAGAGGGAAGAGGGGTAGAGAATATATGAAATACTCACGCGTGCACCCAGGATCCTGATTCCAGGGGGTGGGGGGCTGAGATCAAATTTTTCGCCCCTAGGGGGGCTGAGCTGGTAAACAAAAAAGACATTAAAAAGGGAAAAAAGGTCTGGGGGGCTGAGCTGAGCTGACGAGTGCGAGTGAAAAAAAAATGGGCGGCCCCCCCCCCCCCTTATAGCGAATTTGACGCCCTTTTAACATAACATTGTGGCGCCCCTTAGCTCTGACCCGGGGGTAGCATCCCCCCCCCCCTCCAACGACGCGGGCATGATACTCACATTTGGTCAAATGTTTGAGCCCCGATGGCACCCCTAGCCTCGGCCACAGAGACCCATTCAGTCACACAGTTTGCTGGAGTGTGAGGTAAGGGCGTGGTCGCGAATATGAACCTGATAGTACAATACTGGTGGCCGCATGCGCAGTAGTAAAGATGTGGGAGATATGTGAGGTGTTTGATGACCCAGGTTGCGTTACCTATTGTGACGTCATGGATGTGAAGGATACCACCTGTATTCAAATCAAATTAAATCAATTCAAGATTTTTATAAAATATTACACATAAAATGTATTCACATTTACTATCAAATCACATCAATTTAATTAAAGAAAATCAAGGCACATAAAGATCTCATGAGCGACGTCGTGGATTTCAAAGGAAATGAAACAAAAACAATTAAGTTAGAATTAAAAAAAAATAGTACAGATAAATAAGTGGCATACGTAGCATTGTTCAAACATCGTGAATGACTTGTGAAGGATGCCTGAAAACAATCAGATTTTTATAAAAAACGGTTTGAAAAAAAAGATCTTTATATTTACCCCCGCGGTGACAATGCAGCCATGATTCTGCACATCAATTGTATCGACCATGAAAACGCAGATCGTCATATGGATGCAATAAAATCAAGTCGAATTAAATGCAATCAAATGTCTCACATGGTTCATCACAGATTAAGAGATCAAAAAGCTCTAAGATCGATTCGCAGATTATCATACCATGTCATGTGGCGTAAACGATGATTCGTTGTAAGACATTCATATGGGCTGAATTCAAAATGGAATTAAATCGTATACATAACAAAAAAAAAAAACGTATGGGCATTGTTCGTACGCTAGGGTATAATAGTAAAATCTACAATCTTTTACTGAATATTTTGCATACTTTTATAACTAAAATACTATTTTACCCAACGTTAAGAAAAGCAATTAAGGAAATACTTTAAATACAGAAATGGGCGAGAGTTTATTTCTCACCTTTGGGCATTCGTTTTAACATTTGAAACATGGTACTCTTTTCAACCAGTGGCTTGCCGTTTAGGAAGTTCACAGTAGGTCCAAAAGTTTCCTCGAAGCCTCGTAAAAACTCCCTTTCTTTTACAGCCAACATAATCTTGTCCACTTTCTTTTCTTTCTTGTTCAGTACGAGATTCGAACCAATGACTCGCTGAGCCTCTTTCTCTAGGAATGTCTTCCGCTGTTCCATGTATGCAGTGTGAGAGGTTTGAAAGGTCGGATGGAAGGTGAAGATGCAAAGGATCACCGATAAATATTTGGCCGACATGGTGAAATGATAGCTGCCGAGAAAAAAGAACATTTAATAAAGCAATGCTGCTGAATTTATAACAAAATTTCAAATTTTCACGAAACATGACTTTTGTTTCATTTCAGCTTTATTAAATATTCATTTTTAAGAATTAATCTTTTTTAACTTTTCACCATTACATGAGCAAACCGAAGTCGCAACGGGGGCACATGACGATGGCAAGTTTTCATTTAGCGAAATGAAATTTCCAATCGCAATTTTTTTGACACAGAATTACATCAGAAAGTGCATGATTTTTTTGAAAATTTATGACAGGATGAGGGTTGTAATGTACATCATTTTTCCTGGACTACTCAATACCAATCAACCAAAGCAAAAATAAAGATTTTAAGATATAACATATCAACGCAGTTTGGAGATGGTACTATGACTCTACATAAATAGCAACAAAGCTATTGAGGCATAATGACCCCGGAGACTCGTAATGCCCCAGTAACATAGAAGTCACGATTCAACACGACTCTCTGTTAGTCGTGTTCGATCGTGTTGCTCCTCGGCTTCTATGTGAATGGGGCCTTGATAGAAAAGGATGTATTTTAGAGGCGTGTATCATTCAATTCTGAATATCTACGCCAGAAGAAGAAGAGAGAAAGAGGATCGCCATCTTAACGTCTCCATCCAAAAGACGGTATGCGACCAGGCTTCGAACCCACAGGCAGGAACTAACCCAAGTCTAATGACTGTCCCGAACAGCTTGATTTCAGGCGCACGCCACGGCGCCTCAGTCAACTTGGCAACTGTTCCCTGTTTATATACCATGCATCGTTTCCCCCATTCTCCCTTTCTGCTCGTCGGCTAACCGGTGAAAAGAGAGAGTTGTCCCCCCTCGAAAAAAAAAACCCCGATCAAATCAAATCTTGGCTCGGCCTCTTCAAAGATGCACTATAGTTACATCCTTGTTGTTCATATAGTTCAAGAGTGCAGACAGTGGTGTAAAGGCAGCATTTTTGCACATATACCGAAAATAGTTTTTTTTTTGCATATACATGTTTTGTACATTGTATGTTTATTAACACTGTTTTTACAAATTTAGAGAATTTATATACTGCATAATTTCATTCTAATCTATGTATANTGGGGCTTAAGGTAAAAATGTGTATGTGTTTTTACCGGTTGAAGGGTAGTGCGAATTTCCACATATTGTACATTATCTTGAACCATCCTCTCTAGATTATGCCACATGAACGATCTGAACGCTGAGGTGCTGAAGAAGAGATCACTGACTGGGTAATACACTTCATTGAATCGCTTCCATGCCATAGTGGTATTCGGGTATGACTGGTCGGGTGTAGGGGTTGCCATGGTAATGTTATCAATCAACCTGCATGGATATTTGGAAAAAAAAAACAATTGCATCTTACATAACATATGTGTATAATATTGACATGGGGTTCACTTACAATGAACACGGGGTCGTTCTACAACTTTTTCGCTTGTATTAAGCCCCGTTCACATAGGACCCCGGAAGCAACAAGATTCACCCCGACTCTTTGTTAAATCACAGTTTACTGCCTCAGAACAATGAGTCGCGGTGAATCGTGTTGCTTCCCGGGTCCTATGTTACCGGGGCTTTATCAGATAATCAAGACTTTAATTAATGCATTATACGTAATTGTATTGTATTGTACTTTATTCTCCAATCAATGAAAATAAGACATACAACATATAACACATTACAAAATAAATAAGAATACAATAGATAAATTTACAAGTGTAAAAAGCATTTGCTTTAGACTGGTTTGAAAGCCCTTTCAGAGGAATATAAACAAAAATCTTCCAAGGGATCCAGATACATTGTAAGTACGGCCGTGTTTATTCGGCAATTGAGTTATGAAACGCAAACATGAAACGTGTTTCAAAATTCAATCATGAAATACGGTCGTGTTTATACAACCTATTTCAAACGTGATTCTGGCTCTTATGAAGGTGTGCCACCGCGCAACTTTACTGCGCAGATTCTGTAAGAATATCCTTCTTTTCTTTATATCATTGTGTTGTTCATATTATCAGTCTTTCCAGATTCTTTTCCAGCCTATCCTTATGTTATTTATTGTTTCTCATTATTATTTTTTATTCTTATATACTCCATAATTCTGTTACTTAATTATTGTTATCCATTTTCCGCAGACGTGTCTATCTTGATAATGTTATTTATTGTTTTTTTTTTCTCTATCCTTATGTTATCTATGGTTTGCTNGTTTGGAGATGGTACTATGACTCTACATAAATAGCAACAAAGCTATTGAGGCATAATGACCCCGGAGACTCGTAATGCCCCAGTAACATAGAAGTCACGATTCAACACGACTCTCTGTTAGTCGTGTTCGATCGTGTTGCTCCTCGGCTTCTATGTGAATGGGGCCTTGATAGAAAAGGATGTATTTTAGAGGCGTGTATCATTCAATTCTGAATATCTACGCCAGAAGAAGAAGAGAGAAAGAGGATCGCCATCTTAACGTCTCCATCCAAAAGACGGTATGCGACCAGGCTTCGAACCCACAGGCAGGAACTAACCCAAGTCTAATGACTGTCCCGAACAGCTTGATTTCAGGCGCACGCCACGGCGCCTCAGTCAACTTGGCAACTGTTCCCTGTTTATATACCATGCATCGTTTCCCCCATTCTCCCTTTCTGCTCGTCGGCTAACCGGTGAAAAGAGAGAGTTGTCCCCCCTCGAAAAAAAAAACCCCGATCAAATCAAATCTTGGCTCGGCCTCTTCAAAGATGCACTATAGTTACATCCTTGTTGTTCATATAGTTCAATAGTGCAGACGGTTATGGTGTAAAGGCAGCATTTTTGCACATATACCGAAAATAGTTTTTTTTTGCATATACATGTTTTGTACATTGTATGTTTATTAACACTGTTTTTACAAATTTAGAGAATTTATATACTGCATAATTTCATTCTAATCTATGTATATATATATATATATATATATATGAGGAACTTATAGCTTTGGGGTTACCATCTTTCTTAATTGGTTTTATTTTCTATAAAGCAAGAAAGAAAAAACCTTCAAAATACCCCCATAAATATGCGCAATAAACAATTCGAGATCAGTGTTTTTGTTTGACTTCTGGTCTCACTTTTCAGGATGTACAATGTAAAAACCGAAATGTAACGTGTTTGGAAATAACTAAAGTGTGTTTGAAAACATACAAGACACATGCACTTTATTCATTTCCTTACACAAAATCCCTCACTCTTGTGTAGTGTATTCAAAACTAAAAATTAAAAAAATAAATGATCGAAATTAAAGAATTGCGTTTGGAGCACTAAATTGCTCAAGAATCTGCAGACTTTACAATGTGTATGGTTGATAAGCCATAATTTGGCTAAAATCAATTCATTTAGCGCTTTTCAATGTTATCTTGTAATATATATATAAATAAGTTCTAAATTAAAGTCAGATCCATTGCATAATCTTGTTTTACCTATAGAGGTTAAAAAGAAAACGTATAATGAACATAATAAATACATGTATTATAAAGCATGAATAAAATGACGAACGAACATTATTAATGAGATACTTCCCAAAACATGGTGCATTGGGTAATTTTGATTAATAATAATATACATGCATTGCACATTTTCTAATTGCTTAATTATCAAACACATGCATTGCTTACTATGTATTTTATACTTAATATATAATTAATATATAATAATTATATAATTAATGACACCATCTGGTACGTTAACACCCATAAGTAATTTTGTTAATCGGTATAATTTGCATTAAGTTTCAAATCCGGCCTTTTTATTTCACATAAAGAGTAGTTTTATGATTGCTGTATGAGAACGACATCATGTACGTCAACCGTTCCGTTTTCCCAGGGATGTGATGTGCTAGAACAAAAAAGGCAAAGTTTTATATAACCATTACAGGAATCACCTGAAATTCACGAGTTCATTAGACCAGTATATTTTAACAATATGAAATGTAACACCAGCAATTCATCTGCGACCAGCTAGTCTACAGCCAGTCTACAGCAACGTTTTGATGGGTATACCATGAGCATTTTGCTCGCCCTACGACACATGCCCCTCCCCCTTTCACCGATTTGGCGCCCCCTTTTCAGAAAATTTGGGGCCTTTTTGCCGTCTAATTTTGGCGCTCCCCCTAGCTCTGACCCGGGGGCTGGAGCCTCCAAAGCCCCCCCCCCCCCCCCGTGCTAGAATGTTAATTTTAGCTATTATAAAACGAATCATACTGGAGTATCGATATGATAATTGATATTGACCTATATTAGCATACAGAGGAATATCTATTTTAGTATCATACAAGCAAACCACGTAAGTGTTGGCTTTAGCTACAAAAGAATTCACAATGTGACTGCACTTTTCTATTAAAGAGCTATTTAAGCATATCCGAGGTAATTTAGTACTTTGCAAGAGCTCCTCCGACTCAAAATAATAATTTCAATTTTCATAAATGGCTAATTATTTTAGTTCGTTCATTCTGTAATCGCTCTTTACAGGCGTTTCGATAACATGTTACACGGTTTGATGCGGAGGAATGCATCCAAAACAAATCGACAAATGATGCACTTTTAATAACTTGGGAAACATTATACATTATTATAACCAAGATATTCATTACAAACATCTGTATGTTCCTTTTACCTACCAAAGGTAAGAACCCGGCTTATTATATTCAAATTAACGCAATTTTCTTGCCCACGAACGTATATTTTAGTGAGGTAAACCTGTTACAGATGAAGGACACTACTTGTGATCCGGTTTGCATTCCCATAATTTTTTACTATATCGGTCTAGCTTCGGACAAGCTTTCGGGTACTAAGTACGCATAAGATGTGCATTGATCTATACACAAATTTGACTTCTCAGCACTGTAAGAAAAGGCGGCCATAAATGGGAGGCTTTCACAGATGAACAATAGTACTATTCAATAGGTTGAGTTTAGAGCCAGGTGTGTTGCTATGTCAGTGTGGAGATAGTCTTTAGACAAGCATAGCTGAAGCCCCAAGTTACAAATTAGCATAAAAATCAACACCTAAACCGAATAGGCGGGTTTACTAATAGATGCAAATTTTATGCATGCCTCTAACACAAAGGTTGTTCTTGACAACCAGAAAGCTTTCCCGAGGCTTGCCCGACCTAGCAACAAGTAATTTATTCAAACTAGATTCAAATTATTGTAGTCTTATTGTTATCAACCGGTCAACGGAATAACGCGTAACTACGTTAAACGCACATAAATTTGAATATATAAGTAAACCGGCCTATTGGTCTATATTAAACCCAATAACAACCGATAAAAAACATCATCGATATACATGTATGAACAGTGTAACTCAGTGCGGAGAAATATTGGTCAGTTAGTTGAAGGATGTATACAGCTTCACCTAAACATCATCACATTTTTTCTTACCTCATTTTTAAAATTTTTAATAAATAGTCGTTTTCACGGGTTTGCTGAAGATTACTGCAAGACTGTCATCGAGATATTGGTGGTCCAAATTACAAATTAGTTTGCGAGTTGTGGATTATCCCTTGAAACACGACATGAAGTGTTTTGGTGATGATAAAACCAACACGAATACCTCGAAGAAACAGTGTTTTTACGGCTTGTATCATACATTGGTTGGCATATTTACGCGAAGCGCAGAAGTTTAACCACTTTTAAATCATTCTCTCCTTTCAAAATTGAGGCACCAGTTTTGGGGAATAAGCGCCCGAACAAAGCAGCATTTTCATTCATGATGTTCGGTCATGCATAAGTTCTTTTTTAACTGTCTGTATTCATTTACCACGAATGGCTTATTTGCGTGAAAATGAACAATCATTCAAATAGAATCATTCAGGTGGTTAGATGAAGGTTACACACTTATTTAAGCCAATAGAAGTCAGAAGAGAGGAGATAATTATCTCCACTCCTATCTTTCATCAACTTTTCTTAACACCACGCGCCGGGTACTGGATGTTTGGCTCGCTCGGAAGCTCGGAAGTAAAAAAAAATCGTCAAGCCCCAAATCAAATAATTTGTACAAAAAAACTTTGATATTTTCACTTTTAGGGGAAAACTTTGATATTTTCACTTTTAGGGGATGGTAAAATAATAGAGATAATAGATGCAATTTATATGGCGCACGTATATCCACTCTGCTGAGTGCTAAAGGCACTTGGTAGTATTATTACCCTGGCTTTAATCCGGCGTACACCAGCGCACATGGCGTTTCAAGGAATTGGTATTCCTACCAGGTACCCATTCACCTCACATGGGTTGAGTGCAGCACATTGTTAATGAATTTCCACAATGGAAGGAAGTTAACAATTTTTGCATAAATATGTTTCAAAATAGTTCAGCGATTAATTTCAATGAACAAAACAAATTAACAAAGGTTAAAAAAAACAAAAGGAATATATAAGAAATTAAAATAAAAACAATACTTATGTTTGGGTAATATAATTTTTTATTAGAATTGTAATAAATATTATTAACATAGCCACAAAAATTTGACATGCAATTATGTCATTTTCATAAACGTTGTATACTCGCATGCAAAATTAATGTTTGCGGAGATCGCGCAACCTGCAGCCAAGATCTGTAGCGGGATGAATCAACGGACTACTCCCACCCTCCCGTCTCCGGAAGACACCTCCCCCATCCCTTCCCCCCCCCCCCCCCCAAGAAAACCCACATAGGTGCCAAACGTATCATATATGGGAAATATTACCCCCTTTCTCTCCCTCCCTCTTTACCATCTTCCCTCCCCCCACCCAACCCTTCCTTCATATTCAATTTGTTTAAACCCTAATCCCGTTGTGATTTTTAGATCACTTTAGTCCATGGGGGATTTAGTTGCCCCCTTCTTATTTCGGTCCTTGATCGTGCTATCGCGCTGAAAATCAGCATGTAACATAACCCGTGACGTAAACTGCATTTTTTTTTTAATTACACTTATTTTCCTTATTATGCTAATGTATGAAAATGGAAATAGTAAGTATTAATACACCCTTAATTAAAGTTCAAAACATCGTTATCTTCGATGTGCATTCTTTTATAGTATTGTTCATAATTTATTAACAAGAAAAAAATTGGTTAAAACAATTAGATTCTTATAATTTTTCAACCTTATCATTTCTATTGTTTGTTTTTTTTTCACTGGAAATTGTTGCTGACATCTTTAGAGTCATTACAAAGCACGATATAATCCATTTCCCTAAGATTAAGTGTGTCATGGGACAATCAATCTCTCTGCCCATATTGAACTGTGCAGCCATAACAATCACAAGCCGGTTCCGATTTTAACAGCATTTTAGGCGTTCGATTTAATTTACGGAAATGGATTTTTTTATATTGTGTAGATTTTTTAAATGTTTATAGCGATTAAATGGAAAAATAGACTATAATATGATTTATGATTTCATTTTACTGAATACTAAATTTCCATGAAGTCAAGTTTTTGAACCATTTTCAACTTGAAAAGTATTTTTTCAGATGCGTGTAACACCGGAGTCGCATCGGTTGTCACAAATTTGGTCTCAAGTTGTGTGAGACTTGAAAAAAAAAAGTCACAACAAATCATTGCGCAAGCTTTTCATATCTCAGACTTCTTGCGAAAAATTATGTTGCGGCGGACTAAACAGCCCCCCCCCCCTTCCCGGGCCCCATGATATTAGGGTTATAACAAGATGTTTCATCGGCCGTTTTTTTTATTTACGGATTAATGCGTTTTTATTCATTTTATAAACCACCAAATGAACCGTGCTTTTATACAAAATATGAATAAATGTTCATTAAGTTTACATCGCAAAAATGGACACCAAATATTCTGACAATGATCGCCACACAGATTATCTCTTTAGCTTGCTTGTATAGCACCTTTAACATGTTTATCAGATTATGAGTTCATAGTTTGAGAGTGTTATGAGCGATTTAAGTATGTTTAGGAACGCATTTTAGAGAGGTTTGATGAGAATAATAATAAGAAATAATAACAATCGATGAATCGAATGAGAGTAAAAGGTAGATCAGAGCGCACGTATCCAGTTTGAACATGGCTCAATACGTCGCGTATTATTCTACAGTGGCTATTCCTGCCATGGATATCCATTCACTTTACCTGGGTTGAGTGCAGCATATTGGGGATAATTCTTGCTGAAGGAAATAAACACCATTGACGGGTCATTAACCGCGATACTCTGGTTGAAATGCGAGAGTCAGAACCACTACACCATCACACTTCCACATAGATACAGCCCTCACTACAGCCATCCTAATTTACCTAGCAACATCTCCATGATTGGTCAGATGTGTTGCATTGTTACGTTATAATTCCAACACTTTCATCCAATCAGCTGGCTGTTACTAGGCAGTGATTATCATTTCTTTGCGCTGAAAAGGGGCGTGGTTAGAGCGTTCAACGCAAATATTATCCAATCATTTGACAGAATGTGTTGTTTCCGTAGAGATGGGTGGGTGCTTCATATAGCGCATGCGTGTTGGTGTCACCAATTGCGCGCGTAACCAAAGTGACCGCGCCCTGGGTAATGTAAACAAACCAATTCTCATGCAACTTTGCAAACTTGATGAGAGTATTCTGCTATTTTTTTTTGGCAAATTTCGAGTATTCTACCTGCTTTAAATACTCCTTCTGTCTTCCTGCCAGGTCAGTGTCCTTTTATCAATAACTATTTGATAAATTGAGCAAGTTTGAAGAAAAACTGATAATTTTTTCGAATTTTAATCACTAAAAAGCGAACCAAATTTTTGTTCCTGGCTCCATCCGGACGTTTGACAAAAATGCAGTCCCACGCGTGCATGTTCGTGTGGGCTGCAATGCCAACAAATTTAGATCTATATTTAAATTTTTTTTTATATCTAGGCCTATAACCCGTCATTGGGTATAAAGAGTCAACGGGTAACCTGACAGATGATTTAAAATTATTCTTTCGATAACATGCCTAACAAAAATAAACTGTAAATTTTATGATGAAAGTGTTGCAATAAATTATCCATCAAGTAACAATAAATTTCATAAATTTTAGTCCTCTGTAGTTAAGTTAGTATCGACAACAATTTCAAAGTGATCCATGCAATTCATTTTATCTTGTTGAAATAAGAAGGTATAAAATACTTTGTCCGGATACCTAACCTGTTCGGCGGACACCTAAATGAAATGCACTACCCTGACCAACAAATTATCAAGAACTAGAACACTCGATCCAACCGACATCTCCAATTAAGACTCCTTTTTAGAGCACATTGATGGGAATTTATTTTAACCAAATACCAAGTGCCTGGATACCCCCAACTTAATTCCTAGCCTTGCCATTTAAAAAAAAAACATATTGGTGTAAACTCGTTGCTCTCTTCTTCTAACAATCATTATTTAGATCACATCATCATGCACTGCGTAGGTCGAATTAGAACCCCTCACCCCTACATCCTTGGGAGGCCCTTGGCCTGCATAGGGACAACATCTTCTCTCAGTGCCATCAAACCATCGATGGTCAACTGTGTTGAAGTAAGAACAGCTATAAGAAAAATATAGAATGAACAAGTGAATGAACAAAAAGAAAAATGGAAAGCAGATCAACAAACAAACAAATGAAAGACAGTCACAACTAGTTTCGATATCAAGCATGATAATAAACAAACACTTGGTAGTATTCTTTGCAGGCATAATTCCTGATTTTGTTGAACCATTTTCATTGTTACATGTCAATTAAGCTCGTAAAATTTAAATAAATATGAACAACATTAGAATTATTATCAGTTTATTAACCATGTTTGATTTTTAGGATTTTGCCCAGCTTATCATATGAACTATACATGATGGAAATCAATAGATTACATTTCCATTTAGCAGGGAAAATAAGATAAAAAAATAATTGTTAAAAGTTCTCTCTGCCAAGACTAATTAAACAGAATAAATCTGCTATACAGCATAAAAACATCACAACAATAATGACTTGGAAATTTAACATTTTCTTTATTGTAATCAGGGGATATGCAGGTCCTACCAAGTTCCCAATTCCCCACTATCATCACCCACCTCGCCTCCACCTGCTATGTCAGGCAAGGTCCTTCTGCAATATCTGCAGAACAACTTGGAGAAAGAAAAACTTCAGGGAAGGATCGCTGTAAGTGTTCTTTCAAATCATAAAATGATATCGTTATCCGTTTGGATTCTACCTCGACTTGTAATAAGTTTTCTTTTTAAACATACAATACACGTATTTTTTTTATTTTTTTATTCTTTACCTACTTTTTATTTGGGGTTGTTAATTGGTATGTTATTGGATGATATGTGATTTATTTTCCAGTAAGAAGATGTGTGATAAGAACAACCATAGATAAATACTGTTGTAATATAAAAATCAAGGGAATTGCGGGTCATGGAAAAGTTACAATAGTCGCTGTTTTTGGTGATTGTAATACATGAATGATGATGATAATCATGATAATGATAATGATAACATTGATAACAATAATAATAATAATAATAATAATAATACTAATAATAGTAGTAATGATAATAATGATAATATTATTGATAGTAATAGTAATACTATTATTGATAATAATAATAATAATACTATAATGATAATGATAATAATAATAATAATAATAATGATAATAATAGTAAAAAGAAGAAGAACCATGACCAAATAATTTGATATACATTTTAAAAATGATCTAACTATTTTAATTGTCTTATAATTCATAACAACAGAATCTGGCTTCTCAGCTTGGTGTTGAGGCTGACGGTGACTGCAACTTTCTCCTCGACAACATCAGCTCTCTGGTGACAGAGACAGAGAGGAGGAAGCAGGCAGCAGAGAAGAGGGCTAAGACCATCGAGGACAAGTTCCTGGACCAGGCCATGAAGATCCAGGCTCTAGAGTTTGAGCTGTCTCAAGCCAGACAACAGCGAGACAATGCTCTTAAGAACTTACAGGTATAATTGTAATTTAATTTTTTGTTGTTGTTGCAATATTATATGTTTCATTTGTATTCTTTTGCAAGGGCTGTGTCTTTCCAAATGATTACAGGCACATGTCAGAGGAACTGTCGAATTATCCTTTGCAACCTTGACCTCCAATCAATAACATTTATGAAATTCTTTTCCATTCGTTCTCAGGACTTGGCCTTGCAGCCTCCAGCCCTCTCCCCTCCTGCCGAAAACATCTTGACTACTCGTGACTCTTGGTAAATACCAATCCAATATTTTCATGTCCAGGTGTACACTCCCCACCCCCCCCCCCCCCCCCCAAAAAAAATGATAATAATAAAACTAGTACAAATAAATGGGTGCACTTAATGTTTAGTAAACTTATCTTGTCTTGTACATTGCTTTAGACTAAGTTCCAGTCATTAAAAACCTCAAGTTATTAGCAATTACAGGTTACACCCAGGTGACTATTTATCTACTCATTTGACCTGTTTTCAGAATTTTAAGATAATGAGATTTTAACTGTTTATAAGATAAATCAGTTGAAACCCAGCGATATAAAATGATGACAATATATTATCGATTCACTCAATTATTTCCAACAAGAATAATCAAAACAAGCAGAATGATTGCATTGTTAATGTTGTACCCATAGGTCTCCTGAGGGTAACACTCAAACTCCCTCGTCGGCACCATTAGACACTCGAGTAGACCCATACACCTTTACACCAGATACCATCCAAACATCTGCCTTGTAAGAATGATTAGAATACACATAATCGACATACTTCATTTTTTTAACGTTTAATTCTGAATCTACGGAACAGTAAAAATTAAGCATTAAAGATGTATTTAAAATCACAATTATAATAGAGGGGTTACTCTAGCCCATTAAATAGTGAACTACTATGTTCTATTATGTTCTATTATGTTCTATTATGTTCTATTATGTTCTATTATGTTCTATTATGTTCTATTATGTTCGTCGACTTTTAAACAAAAAAAATCATCCACTAGTATCTACCGTTGTTGGATCCTAAAATATTGGCGTAATATCTTTTTAAATGTTTTTTTTTTCCAGAACATCAAGCCCGAGCCAGCAGGCTAGGGACCCTGGCACGCCTCCGTCTGGTACCCATGCTACCATCCCTCTCGTTGCCCAAGGTGCTGTTCTTCCTAGCGCATACTCACGGTAAGATTCATATTCAACGATTCATATTAGGATCGCTTGGATGGTATTTTACCTAAACTATATGAGCAGACTAAAGAATCATTATGCTTTTTTTTTCGTAAAAGCCAAGAGATGGCACAAATGTAACTCGAGACTGAACAATAAAAAAAAGTTAAATATAATTATAAATGACAAATAGATTTCCCTAGTATGAAAATATGATATATATTTACACCAATTCACAGAGCATTTATAGCAAAGCTACATAGAGATCATTCATGTCTTTGCCGGATGGTAACAGATTTGAATTCCAGCTATGATTGGGTGTAAGCTTTGAAATGGGGTCTTTAACTTCTAGTCAGACGCGCAGGCTTATGAAGTGGTAAAAACTGGATGTACCCTTGCCATGATGCCCAAAATGATTCTGCCCAATAGTTATTTACTTCTAATGTCTCTTTATAGATCTCCATCAGTGAGTGTTGCTGCAAGTGGAGCCATCTCACCTTCGGGTGGCGGAGCTGCTCCAGCCCAGGACCAGTCTGCCTCCTCCTTCGTCTGGAGTGAGGCTGACCTGAAGCCGTTTCACCAGAGTGGTGGAGACCTCGTCCTGGGAAGCGGGGCCAACGGGACTGTGCATCTCTTCCGCCACACTACGACCGACGAACCCATTGCCTTGAAGACATTCTAGTTTCCCAATGACAACGACGGGATGACTGCGAAGGTATATTTCAACATTTTTGTTATTTCCAAAATTTATTCAAAAAATAAATAAAGTTAAGTATAAATGGTTTCCTAACTTATTTAACCACCAAGATCATGTCATTTAAGCTGCTGTTTCTGTTTTTAATGTATTCGACTTTTCCAGGTCGCCGCTATCCAGTCGGAGTCCGAGATTCTGGATGTCCTAGGTCGGGAGGACAACTTCCCGACCTTTCTAGGATGTCTGGAGATCTGTACCGGGATAGTCGGCATGGCGATGGGCTTCATTGGAGACTCTGTGACGGGAGAGACGTGGTGTCTTGATCGAGGCCTGCAGGAGCTTTCAATTAACAACCATGACTGGTGAGCGAAAAGTTTCTTCTAAGAAATCAAAATGATTTAACGTCTGCTATAATCTTTGTTTATGACATGTATGATATCTCACCCTGGTAATTTACGAAGCACAGGGGTCTTATCAAAATAGCAATAATGAACTATAATGATGATGAGCATTGTGATGATCATGATAATAATGGTAATAATAATAATAATAATAATAATAATGATAGTAATAATAATAATAACAATGATAATAATAATAATAATAAAAATAATAATAATGATAATCGTCATCATTATTTTTACCATTGTGATAATTATAATTTTGATTATAAATATTAGTAGGTAATAACAAATGTTCATTATCTTATATTATGATAGGCTCCTCATCGCTCTTGACATTGCCAAGTCGCTCAGACTCATTCACTAGAATGGTTACTTGATGAATGATCTGAAGGAAGATAACGTTATGCTCAGACCAACTCCATCTGGTCGATGGCAAGCCGTTATCGTTGATTTCGGCCTCGCATGTAAAGAGACAACCGCCTACTCTTACTACTTTTCGTCCGAAGTGAACTGGTGAAGGAAAAGTATAAGAAGGGGGTAGGTTTGCAAGTTCAATCTATTAGTAAATCTTTTAACTGCATAACTATAGAAGGGGGTACGTAGAACTAGCGAGTACGATTCGGAATTTGACTGGTGGTTTGAGAACTACATATATCATTGTTCCTAATAGGTTTTTATTAAATCTACCAAAATTAGAGTAAGCATGATTATCAAAATGAGACCGTTTCGATTTCTTTTCGTGTGTAGAATAGTTTTATGTCATTGATTGAAGTAATTTGTTTTTAATCTACTCACACAGGAGATCTATGTCCACATTGCCCCGGAGGTCGCCCTGGACGATCAGGCCACCTCGATCTCCAGCGACGTCTTCCAGCTCGGACGACTATTCGTCTTGATGGGTATTGCCACGCTCAACGGTGATCTCACCGTCATCGGCGACCTCTGTCAGCAGAGCTCGCCCGGCAGCCGACCGAGCCTCGACGAAGTCGTCGACGAGCTGGAGAGGGTAATGTAGACAAACACCATC
The DNA here is from genome assembly GCA_036244855.1 of Temnopleurus reevesii. Lineage (NCBI taxonomy): Eukaryota > Metazoa > Echinodermata > Echinoidea > Temnopleuroida > Temnopleuridae > Temnopleurus > Temnopleurus reevesii. The sequence continues at coordinate 51,081 of BQKZ01000478.1, read as the reverse complement.
ATCGAAAAGATATCAAATCATGGTCATCTTAAGCTTATTCAAATTTTAATTGGATGCTAGTTCAACTTTCAAAAAATACAAAACGCACCGATGCTTTGTATTTGAAAAGAAATGGCCCCTAAGTTTAGATTTCAAAGGGCATTAATTTTGATGAGTCACTCGACTCATGAACAAATCACACCAAATTTATTTGAGTTCTGTTTGCAATTTGACAAAGTTTGCATTGGGACAACAAGATTTATTGGCTAAGAGAAAGAAGGGATATTTGCTTTACTTTATAATTTCTTCATTGCCCTCATTTATAATTTTGCATCGGGGTTAAAGCAACTTGAAGAAAAAAACTGACTTGAACAAATTGCCCTTTTTAGAAGGGGCGATTTAAAAAACAACAGTATTTCCATCATCAAATTAATTGATTTAAGGTTTGAATTAAAATAAAAATCTATGTTGGTTGTTTCTCCACAACAATCATAAACTATGTGCTTTGATATCTTTTCGATACGGTGTCTAGGTAAGTATTGTAATTATTTATGTTTCATTCCTTCTCATCTCTTGAGGTGTTCAAACGTCATGAAATGAATACAAACTCACAGTAAAATGAATAGAGTAGTATAAAACAAATGAAAATAATTAAAGGAATAAAGCAAATAAGATTGAGTTCAATGATAAAAAGCAACGCTCAATATTTTTGACAACAAAAATGTCTATAAATCATAGTGGCACCGGTCCATAAAAGCAACTAATTTTGGTAAACAAAAGTCTAAATCATTAGCCAAACCATTTCAACATAAGCATCAAAATTTGCTGGAACAAGCCTCATAACAAAATATAGAAAAAAGGGAAGAAAAGGAAGAAAAGGGAAAAAAAGAAGGAGAAGAATATTCTGAGCAAGAAGAAGATGAATGTGTATATATAATCAGCTATATCATCTTAAATCAATAGATTGAATTTGAACAAATAAAAAAATGTTTTTTCGATCACCGGTGGGATTCTAGACACATTTCGTTATACTTTTTAAATTCCCAAATTTGGAGATGGAATAGTCGGTTAACCGAAGGTTGTCCATCACAGTATAGAGCGAGGTGGGGCTCTGTANTTTGATTTCTGATGGCATGGAACAAGCCGTACATATCTTTCTGATTGCGTGATGGCGGAGGCATAAATTTTGACCGTGCGCGGTCGAGGATTCATCTAGTTTATTCATGCTTTTTATACGAACACGATAACCATATCATGGTGTTTTCTTACTATTTTGGCAATTGAAAGATAGACGGAAGGGTAATGTAGACAGACGCATAATTCGAAAAAGATATCAAATCATGGTCATCTAAAGCTTATTCATATTTTAATTGGATGTTATGAATTATAGTTCAACCATTAAAAAAGAATACAAAGTGCACCAATGCTTTGTATTTGAAAAAGAAAAGAAAAGGAAATGGCCCCAAAGGTCATGAATTTTGATGAGTCACTCGACTCATGAACAAATCAAACCAAATTTATATGAGTTCTGTTTGCAATTTGACAAAGTTTGCATTAGGACAACAAGATTTATTGGCTAAGAGAAAGGAGGGATATTTGCTTTACTTTATAATTTCTTCATTGCCCTCATTTATAATTTTGCATCGGGGGTAAAGCAACTTGAAGAAAAACTTACTTGAATAAACTGCCCTCTTTAGAAGGGGCGATTAAAAAAAAACAGTATTTCCATCGTCAAATTAATTGATTTAAGGTTTGAATTTTAAAAAAATGTATGTTGGTTATTTCTCCCCGACAATCATAAACTATGTGCTTTGATATCTTTTCGATACGGTGTCTAGGTAAGTATTGTAAATATTTATGTTTCATTCCTTCTCATCTCTAGAGGTGTTCAAACGCCATGAAATGAATACAAACTCACAGTAAAATGAATAGAGCAGTATAAAACAAATGAATCAATCAATAAATAAAGCAAATAAGATTGAGCTCAATGATAAAAAGCAACGCTCAATATTTTTGACAACAAAAATGTCTATAAATCATAATGACATCGGTCCATAAAAGCAACTAATTTTGGTAAACAAAAGTCTAACATCATTAGCCAAACCATTTCAACATAAGCATCAAAATTTGCTGGAACAAGCCTCATAACAAAATATAGACAAAAAGGAAAGAACAGGAAGAAAAGGAAAAAAAAGAAGAAGGAGAAGAAGAACAATATTCTGAGCCAGAAGTAGATGAATGTGTATATATAATCAGCTATATCATCTTAAATCAATAGATTGAATTTGAACAAATAAAAAACATGTTTTTTCGATCACCGGTGGGATTCTAGATATACACTTAGTTTTACTTTTAAAATCCTCAAATTTGGAGATGGAATAGTCGGTTAACCGAAGGTTGTCCATCACAGTACAGAGCGAGGTGGGGCTCTGTACATAACATTCATAAAAAATGCTTTAAAAATATGGAATAGTGAATATTCCTAGCAACTGTTAATGTTTTTGAAGTAACAACTTTGAGAAATTCATTTTCCTAATTGTCTCAGTCTGTAGATCATGGCAAACACTTCGCGAAAAACGGGTAATATCCTATTTGATGTTTATTCATGCTTTTTATACGAACACGAGAACCATATATTTTTTGTGCATATTGCAGTTTCGTTCATGCATTTTCCTAAAAAAATTGGAGAATAGATTAATTCAAATGTCTTATTCTCCCGGAGATGGAATAATCATCTAATCGAAGGTAGTCCATCACGGTGCAGAGCGGGGAGGGGCTCTGCACATAATTAAAATAAAATGTAACATAAACTATATTAATGGGTTCATATCCGGCACAATTGATAATCACATAGAATATCCTAAACTTCTGTAAGGTGCCAGTAATTAGTTTGTCATGATATCTTAAGTTTTTAGTTAAATTAACTGGGTTTTTAGCCTCAATGGGTCAAATGGCCAGCCATATATGCCGTGTCCCCGTTTCACGTTTTCTTTAAATTTCATATAATTATAATGAATCATCTATCCCATAACAGGGTCCATGTAGTGATCCACCTCATCAAAAAGAAATCTGTAATGGTCTAAATTCTGTTTCTGTTTGCCGCGTTTTGTACGGTTGGTTACCCTCGCCTTTCAACCATAGAGTCGATTTTCAAATTTCTTTAGGGCGATAATGTCCTTCAGCGGGAAATTGGTCCTTATTGTGCTGCACTCAACCTAGGCGAAGATTCTATGAATGCAGAGAGTCCGACATTATACCTTTATGGAACAATGCAACAGAGAGTTTACGTTTTTATGAATATTATAAATGTTCACGTTTTACGTTTCTTTTTATCCATTCTTCATCTATCCCTCTCACACCAAGGAGCTTCCAACGTAACACTCACACACTCCCCTCCAAACGGGATCCTTTTCTCTCCTCCCCCTTCTCTCTCTCTCTCTCTCTCTCTCT
>BQKZ01000478.1:27302-39054 GCA_036244855.1 Temnopleurus reevesii | reverse complement strand
GTCTCAAATAAATGTGGGTGTGGGCATGATTATGAAGACATTATGAAGACAGTAGTGTTGTTCACACAATAAGGCCCCGGAAACAACACGATTCAACACACTCTTTGTTAATTCACAGTTAACTGCCTCAGAACAAAGAGTCGTGGTGAATCGTGTTGCTTCCGGGGCCCTATGTGACCAGGGAGATGTTTCACCAAGATAAGAAAGACTTTACGCACGACTTTAAGTTCGACTGGTACCCCTACTTGTGCGTATAATTCATAATAGTACGCGCATTCAGCGCAAGAACTGATACCAGTCGAACTTAAAGTTGTGCGTAACTTTAAGAAAGACTTGGTGAAACACCTCCCAGAAGGCCTAAAGCCTTTCTCGCATTGTGTTGGTGGTATATGTACGTTAAAAAACCACTAACTTACCCACTAAATTAAAGAACGTCAACATACTCGGATTTTCGTATTTACTTTTTATTTAAAATGTGTTCTGTAAGCAAATAGTTTCCCTTTTGTTCAGATCTGGCTTTAATTAACACTTCTCTGATGTGTATTACAGGATCAGATTTAAACACCGTTGTTTTGCTGTGTAGTTCTTGTATGTTATGGTGTGGGATAACACATACAGGTGTCAAATTTAACACCCTTGTTTTGCCTCGGCAGTTCTTTGAACGCTGGTTATATATATACTATAAAATCAAACTGGTTTAGCACTTAAGGTTTAAGTAAAGCAATTCCTTGGTGGATAAATATTAACACAAGCTGCAGCATAAAAACCGAACACCTTTGTTTTTGCTGTGCAAGTTCTTGGAACATTTTTCTGATGTTAGAAATTACACTGTAAGAACACTGCTGTTAAATTTAATACCAGCCAGAATCAATATAGGTCCACACCAGAAAAGTGTTAGAATAACATCCGTTTTGGAATCAGTTTAATATATTTAATCACCAACCAACTGGTGTTGCTTAAACTCAGAAAAACACCAGTCGGTATATTGATTTGAATCCAAACAGGTGTTATTTTATCACTTTTCTGGTGTGACCTATATTGATTCCGGCTGGTGTTAAATTTAACACCAGCGTGTTTGCAGTTAGTTCAGCTTCTAAACGATTTTTTGAAAGCGCTATATCCTCCCGATCTATATCTTTGCTTTCAATTGCTGCCAGTCCGAAAGAGGGCGCGACCCCGAGAATTCACGGGCGACGAAGACCCAACATTCTGGCGTTCTATATAAAGATATGATCACGCCATCTACCGGTCGTACTTGTATACCACTGGGGCAGAGCAAATATGAAACCGTTCAGAATCTGAACTAGTTTGCAGTGTACAAAATCAAACTGGTGTAAAGACTATTACTCTTGTTTTTGCTCTGCAGTTTTTTCAACTCTTTGCTGGTTGCACAACATATTAAAAAAAATCAAATTTATGTAGAACATAAATACACCAGTTTTTGTTGTACTATTGATTTTTTAAACCCTTGTGGTGTGGGCAAATGCAAACTCAAATAGTATAAAACCTTACACCTTCGGTTTTACTCTGCAGTTATTTGAACTCTATTTGAATGTAATATGCGTTGTAATACACATGTCTGTAAGAGCGCTATATAAAGAACACAATATAAACTATTTCCATAAAAAGAAGTCGAACACCAATTCAATGCTCCTTTGTAATGCCATTGAAATCGGAACCCGCTTGTGATTGTTGCATCCACACGGTTCAATTCACAGCGAACGGATCTATTGTTAATGACTGACTTTATTTTTTTTAGATAGTTGATATCGTGTTAAATGCCAGTATCTTCATCATCATATTATCATTCTAATGTGGGCAGCTATAAAGTAAAATTGTTTTAAAATCAAACACTCAATAGTTCTTGAAATTGTTTTCTAGTGTGGGCAGGGCAATTAATTCAAACTGATGTAAAACCAAACACCTGAACCTAAATTAAAATGTGTCACAAACAAGGTAACAGGTTTGGTATCAATTTCAAGAACTATAGGCCTTAACACGACACAATCGGTGTATTTGTTAATCCAGTCTTGTAAAAATACACTAGTGTCACTTTTCAATGGGCCATTTGACAATTCAAGATGTCTTGATTTCCCCCTTCACACGCAAGTCTTTACAGCAAAAAAGTGCTACCAGCATAAAGTATAATCAGAACTCAAATCATTTGACTCAAGGATAAAAAAGATATGCATGCACATATCAAGGGGCTAAACAGGCCATACCCCCTCCCCCTCTAACCCACTGAAATGAAAAGAAAATGAAGGAGATTGATGAAAAAATAGACACCTCAAAAGCTCAGCTAAAAAAAGTCCCTGCTGAGTGATGTCATTAACATTCGAACAGCAAATAAATAATCCCTTTATTTTTTTTCAGTTCATTAAATGCCTCCTTATTATAACTCATAGAAATCTACTGCAAAGATACAAACACTTTCAAATTATTTGTTATGACACATGCAGGCAAGTACACAAGCATCATATAAAACACTCGACCATTGTCATTATGTAACTTTACACCACTACAAAATAACTTCACACACCTACACACACACACACACACACACACAAATACACCGATACCCCCTAATAAATAAGTAGAAACGACAGTCATGATAGTTATTTTATACACAAAATATTTAATTAGCATTAATACATATCAGATAATGTCATTTATAATCATTTCAAGGTTTCAAAAAACACATCTGTCATTAACATGTATACCAGATGAATCTTACACGATTCAAATCTGAAAAAAGACAATACAAAAATATTATCAAACCTCAATACCATACACATCTGAGGATGCATTTCATCAAGTTTTCTCACATGTTAGTTAACAAAGAAATCACAAACAACTCGTGATCTGTAATTGCGCTTGATACAAAAAAAAGTTTAGTCAAGGAACAGATCTTTGACATATAATTTCTTTCTCAACTTTAAAATGAACGTCATGAAATGCTACCCATGGCAAAGTCTTATAAATTGATAACACCATTGATTACTAAACAAGGTATAATCTATTTCTGTAAATTGAGTCAAACACCAATTCAATGCTATTCAAAGCAGAACCTGCTTGTGATTGCTGTGTATGGATCTATTGTCCCATGACCCACTTTATTTTACAGAAATAGTTTATCGTGTTAATACAAATAGCATATTGGAAAAGAGAGATGTTGCAATTAATATCAATATAAAGTGAGCTGAGATGTATTGCAAACAATATCTTTAAAAAAAAAGAAAAAAGGGCTCATTTATACATTCAGCTCAAGAATGCAATGCAAACACAATCACACACTTTGTTCTGTCAAAGTCATATCCATCATTTTCCAATAAATATATCTAGGCATGAATGAGATGTATCACACCTATTAATTTGTAGTTACAAATTGATCATATAGAATAATACATAATGTCAGATGTATAAATCATTACATTCATGAAATGAATAAATCATAGATCCAGATGTTGGTCAGAGTAATTTCACAAGGATCACGGAACTGGTTTGGGTTATCATTTTCTACACACTTTCATAGGGATATTTACTACTGTGGGGAGCTACAACCCCCAGCATCCTCACCCCCTCCCCCCTTCCCCAACTCTCCAGTCCCTGGTTCATAAGCTCCATTTACTATGGTGGAAACAGATGAATAGAATGAAATAAGAAAGAAATGTAAATGGACATTATTCAATGTTAAAGAACATACTTTAGCAAATGATTGTTAATTCAAATGTTAGATTTGTGACTTTTAGATCTTTGTTCTCTTCTTTGGTCTGAAGGTGTCTTATGAAGAGAGGACAAAGCCTATTAATTTTGGTGTGGGGCGGGGACCTGGTTGCCATGGTAACCATGATGTAAACAAATAGTTAACATTAACTTGTGAATGCTCTACAGGTCCAAGTTCTTATCCAGTCATTTTCAAGTTTCGTATGAAGGTGTATTGAGGAAAGAGGACAAAGCCTATTAATTTTGGTGTGGGGCGGGGACCTGGTTGCCATGGTAACCATGATGTAAACAAATAGTTAACATTAACTTGTGAACTCTCTACAGGCTTGAGTTTTTATCCAGTCATTTTCAAGTTTGGTATGAAGGTGTATTAAGAAAAGAGAAGAAAGCCTATTGATTTTACTGTGGGATGGAGACCTGATTTCCATGGTAACCATGATGTAAACAAATAGTTAACATTACCTTTTGAATGCTCTACAGGTCCAAGTTCTTATCCAGTCATTTTCAAGTTTCGTATGAAGGTGTATTTAGGAAAGAGGACAAAGCCTATTGATTTTGGTGTGGGGCAGAGACCTGGTTGCTATGGTAACCATGATGTAAAGAAATAGTTTATATTACCTTATGAATGCTCTACAGGTTTATTTTCTTTTCTTATTTGGGATGATGGTGTAATAAGGAAAGGGGACGAAACCCATTGATTTTGGTGTGGGGCTGAGACCTGGTTTCTATGGTAACCATGATGTAAAGAAATAGTTCATATTACCTTATGAATGCTCTACAGGTTTGAGTTCTTTTCTTATTTGGGATGATGGTGTAATAAGGAAAGAGGATAAAGATTATTTTGGTGGGATTTTTTTTCTTCTCTTTAGTTTCATAGTTGTTTCGATTTGCATGCTTCAAGTGTTTAAAGAGGCTCAAAGTTAAAGCCTGACGCCTGTCATATACTTCACTGAAATATATTTCTAAATCTGGTATTTTTAACTTCCAATGTTATTCAGAATTGGGAATTGTGAAAAACAACCATCCAAATTAATTCAAAGCAATTATTTATAAATTATTCTTGTATAAAAATCAAGGTCTCAAAGTAAACAAATCTTCAGTGAGTATATGGAATGTGATCCGCGTCCACGACGTGGGTGCCGGTAACATTTTGCATTTATCCGAATTAGTATTAACTACTGTACATATAACTCAGTGCAAAGTGTTTTGTGTTTTCTTAAAATTTTTACATGCTTTGTTGCATTTGATTACCATCAAATATTTTTAAAACAAACTCTTCTTGCCATGAACTCAGTGCAAAGTGGCAGAAGATTTACAGTGTTTTGTGATCTCTTCGAATTTTGGCATGCTTTGTTGCATTTGATATTATTTTTTTAATTATTGTAACATGCAGTAATTATTCACATTAACATTAGATATTTTTCAAAACTTGCCATGAATTACATTGTGCAGATGACCGTAATCATGATCAGAATGAAAAATCGCAAGATATCGATCCAGGAAGGACTAAATGTAATGGAACAGACGATCGATGAAATCGAACATTCAGCAAGTAATCTCCAAAACGGCCATTCCATGTAACTAGGCACCAGGAGCTGAAAATTTTAGGTTCAACCAATTCAAAAAATGTTGTCATGTTTGGCTAGGTATATGTCCAAAAGGTGTAAATCTGATTTTTCACCACCCTACACCTTCCAACAACCGAGGTATACCTCCCAGAACAGAGATCTAATTTGCTACTAGAATTATGTCTTTTTTGTATTTTGTAAAGCTGTACTATTTAAAGCAGGTTCTACTATCTGTGGATACATCATTTTTTGTATTAAGTCTTATTTTACATCCATTTTACCATATCAGGTTAGTTTTTTCATTTATATGTTATGAGCTTGACATTATTTTAGATTGAAAACACCCTCAAAATCTGTCACACGAGTCACAAAAACAAGCCCATATTTTAGATTGCTTGAAAACTAGTAGATTGTATGAATTGTTGTTGTTTACTCATGAGGAGTTTAGGGTCCTCAATCATACCAGCAAAGGAGATTTCCATGTATGAACCCCTTCATTGTAAAAAACCCCAGAACAATAATGTCACGCGAGTCACACTAAGATTTCTTAGGGTTTTCACGCGAGTCACATTTTATAAGTCTGTAATAAGTCTGTAAAAATAAAGAGAATAAATGAGATTTTTAACAAATTATAAATTTCAAATTTTAAATTATTAATGTAAAATGTTTTAATTATTACATTCATGGTTAATATTATGTCAGTTGCTTAATAAAAAGAAAAGGTTCACTTCTCAGAATAGCCCTGGTCATCTGTCTGATAATGAAGATATTTATGTTGGAAATGAGGATACCATCGAGAGCACAAGCACAGAAAGTTCAAGCATCCAAATCAATGAGATGGTGGCAGTTGCCTTCAGTGGAAAGCATCCTCAGAGCATCTACATATACATGGCCCAATTCTTGCAAGTGGACAAAAGTGAAGTTTATCTCCGTTACTTGGAGAAAGAAGGAAATCTGTACAGTTGGCCAGAGCAAGCTGACGATTCATGGCAGCCTGCAGCAGACATCGACAGCCAGATCTTGTAAACAACAGGGGACAGTTGCAATTCAAAGCTGAAGATATCGAATCTGCGAAAAAAGTGGCCCTCAACAAACCAGGCATGGATCTTGTCTCCATGAAATAATCACAAACTCTCCCAGTCTCCCAAATAATACAAGATGGCACTGGCAAAAAAAACTGAATTGAAAGAAAAAACTTAACTCTGTAAAAAAAGATTAAGGAGTACCCATCTGTTGATTTTTCTTGTCCTGTTAAATGTGTGATTCTAATGTAATTTGTTCAAAGGAAACAAAACAGTTGATAATGTTTTAACTCACACCTGGTAATGATTTTCAGAATAATGAGAATATAAAAGATATCTTGCATATATATATAAGAAGAATTGAGGACCCTTCAAAATGACTTTCAAACTTCAAGAAGAACTTAAAAGGACACAGATAAAAAAATGGAAGTGAGCTTAGAGTTGGACTTGGGCTCATTTTAAATAGTAGGCTTTTAAAAGCAGGGAATAAGAAAAATAGGTTTTGCTATATAAAAAGAATGGCAGAACTCGTCATTTCAAAGAGAAAAGTCAATTTTGCTCGATGTTTCTGTACTGTTTTTTTTTTTATGTCTATTTCGCAGAACCCCATTAGAGCTAGATTTAGAGAGAATTCCTTGATGTTTGTGATGTAAATGACCTTAAATGATATGTCAGGTAAAGCTTTGCCCATTTTACTTTATAAAATAATGATAATTAGTTTCACTGATAGTTCCATTTGACACTCGTCACACGAGTCACAATTATGTGTCACGCGAGTCACATTTTGAAATGGCAATTATCTTAAAACGAAAAGTCAAGGGATTATGAAATTTGGACTTAATATTGCCTAGTGTCTCAAACTGAACTCCAAAAAATTTGGTGTAAATCGGACCAGTACTCTCTTACGAAAATCCAGTGAAGTACATTAACATCAGAAATCTTCAATAGTGTCGCGTCACGCGAGTCACAACGAAAAAAATACAATTTCTCCGACAAGAATGCCTTTTCATGAAATCTTTCTGTTTACCAATTTGTATTGTCAATGCCTTGATATAAATATGTAACAAAATCAGGTCTGCAAAAAAAGTTTCCAAATATTCAACCTAAACAAGTTGAATATGTGTATAAATGTCACACGAGTCACAATGGAATGGCTGAAAAGACCATGGCACGTCTCAATACGGCATTGGAGAAAACGAATAAGGCGAAAACCCTTTATCACAAGGAACTCTAAGACTTGAAACAGAAAAAAGAGCAGACTCAAAGACTCTGTGCCATATGCAGTAGTAACTCTATGACAGAAGACACATAACCACAACAGTGCAATGCAGTTGGTTTGGGGATACATGTGCTCAGCTGTGCGCAACCCTCCGAGCGCGCAATTTCTATTTGAAGCAATCTTTTTAACTAATGATCACATGCAGAACTGTTTTGACGACATGGCTGGATAGCAAGGTCAGATTGTATACCATTTTTTCAGAATGTTACAGAATCACAGTTCCCTGTATTTTGATGGAATAAAAAAAAAGGATTTGAAGAATGTGAAGCCTAGTATGTGCAATGAATCATTCTGAAATTGTTCATGTAAAGTTCCATATTCTTCAAATATGCACCTGTTTTGAGGCATCCTTGATTTCTTTATCTTGTAGTGTTATCAAGTGCAATTTAATTTCAGTAAATGGTAACCCTATAATTGTACAAGGAGACTTTAGAGCATAACATCAATGCTGGTTCTAATTTTACACTGTTTTTTCATGAAATATAAAAAGAAAAGGTAAAGTTAGAATGAGAGTGATTGTATTGTGTTGAGGCAGAACTTGATTCAATTATATCTGACTTTGCTCTAAAGGGCAACCGTAATGCAAAAAAAGTTTTTTTAATTTATCTGGCAACTTTTTTCCACTGATGGGCAATAGAACTTATAATATACATGTATCATGCTGTATCATGTTCTCTTCATGAAGAGTTGTAGTCACCTCAGAACTTTCTCTTTTTTCCCTACACATTGGACAACTGCACAAAGGCTTTCAGAAAATGTTTAGTTTGGTACTAAAAGGGAAACTTGGTATAACAAGCTGCTTGGGACCACTGAAATTTCCAGGTTATATCCAGTAAACAGGGATAAAAAATGAATAGAATGTAAAAGAGATAGAACCTGCAAAATAATCTCGTTATATCAGGTTACTTCAGATATTGTGCTATATCTGAGTTCGTTCTATAAAGTTTCCACTTGTTTATATACAAGTTGTAATTGGCAGCACGACATGATGATTTCAGAATTTTGACAGAATACATCCAAACACTTAACTCCTTTATAAGTAGCACGGCACCCTTGCCTTTTTCCATCTTTATGTGCAGTATAATATCCGTACAATGGTAGTCTAGTACAGCAAAGTTGTTGGGACGTTCAACTTCATGTGGTTATACTGATATTGTATTGTTAAATGCTTTTTATCATCAGACAATCAGGCAAAGGAAACTCAGAACTGTACCGATGATCTCGTTCACAGCAAGACCATTTTTACTATGTTTAATGTGTATTTTTATATTATGGTGCATTACAATGAAACAAATTAGTTCAACTTGCCAAGATTTTTTATACTGATGTGAAGTGCAACTGTCGGACCTTGTTCATTTAAGCATAGGAATCAAGGGTTTTAGGAAATGTTAAAGTTAAGAAGATGTCATATTTTTTTGAAGAATCTGATGCTTATAATAGCTGTTCAAAGATACTTTGGGAATCTGAGATATTAGATATTAATGTTGTTTTTCAGAAATGACCATGCTCTAGCTTGTCAATAATTAATTATAAGTTTTATTAGAATCATCTGTTATTCGCATCATATTTCGCAAATAGGTTCTGACAAGGCTCAACACCACTTTTTGGTAGCCCAAGAGTGTATTTAGTGGACTGGTTTGGGAAAGAAACATGATCCGATATATATACATATATATATTCTTGGAGAAAATGTAAAATTTGCCAGATTTGGCTGCTAACAGCAGTGTTGATTTAATTGATGCATGCATGAAGCCGGGGCCTAGTAAATCTGAGCTACCTTGTTACTGCGGATGATACAGAAAAATTGAGCCTTGCCTCTCACGTGACATGAACCTTATCACTATATATGAAGCTGGGAGGTGTGGCTACTCATGTAATTAAATAGTCACGTTTGTAAACTGAGAGTAATGATTTTAATACTAAGCGAGTAGACTCAACTCAGTATTGAAATGTTAATTTGGGTAGACATCTGTATTTTGGTACGGATTTGAAAGTATTTATACAGTGTTCATGAAAAGGGGGATGGATATTCCCAACAGGAGATCGTAGTTAGGTCATGCTTAGGCGACCACGATGTTGGTTTGACCGTACCCGTAGAGGGCAAGCAAGGTTGTTGTACAAATGTGACCTGCAAGACGGTTGTGTATTGTGCGATCGGAGAAGGCTTGTGGAGGCCAAGTCGCATTCTTGAAGATTATTTCTATGTAGGACGATTGGTCGGGTACTACCGACGAGTCCGACAGCCCACGAGTCCGACAGCCTACGAGTCCGACAGCTTACGAGGCCGACAATTTGAATAATTGGTGCATGAAATAGACATTACTTAAAAACGAATTAGAGTCAGACAACTCAAAATCCGACAAAATTTTGAAAACGCACATGATTACGACCGAACATAAATTTTGAATATGAGACCGACTCTAGGTAAAATTGGTCTATTAGTCCGACAGCACTATATTTACGTTAATCGGTCTAGTAGGTCTGTTTGCGTGCTGTCGGGCTCAAAGCAAATAATTTGTTAGTGTCGATCTTGCGAGCGTGAAAGTACAAATGTCTAGCTCGAACCTTATTTGGAAAATTGTCGATGTAGTAGGCTTATATTCATTTCTGTCGGACTCGTGAGCTGTCGGGCTCGTGGGCTGTCGGACTCGTGGGATGCTCCCGATTGGTCCAGGTATGTTCACTCTTCATTGTAAAATGTGGTTATATAAATATGTCATAATGATTGTTAATCCCCTTTGTATAAGTATATTATTGATGTCTTAAAACTTATTGTAGCTCTCGATTGGAGACTTTAGATCTTGTACTACACCTGATAGTGACGTTGGGGGCGTAATCTAGAAATTGCCAATAAAGATGGCTGCACCCATGATCGGGACAATTTGGTGCCCGGAAAAAGGCCGCTACGTGCACTGTGGCTATTTTGCAGTCAGCCCAAAAGGCCGAAGTATGACGGGAGAAAGGCCGCGTCGGCTGGCCAAATCAAGTTTTCGGTGAGTAGCGGACATTATGATCTAAAATAAACTGTTATGAACATCAAGTAAAAAATAAAATAGTAATCAAGATTTGTTTATAAATTGTTACAGTCGTAAATACGGTATTTAAGGCTTACATTTAAGATTTTTCGCCTTAATTCGGTCCTACCTACTCAATTCTGTGTAGTACATTGTCACTAGTCGCCACAGGCACAGCTTAGCCTCAAGTCAATTTAGAATTTAAAATAGGCCTTAAACTGCTTAGCACTCGGAAAATGAGGAAGTATGTTCTGGTGTACTATGATAATGTATATATATATTGATTTATATTAATTTTAAATCTACGAGGTATTCTAAGCTAAATTGGTATAAATTCCTACTGTAGTCTGTGTAGACTGTAGTCTGTACTAACTTTCGTCTTAACTGCCTGATGCTGGGAATCGGGAAATTATGCGTTCTATTTTTATTTTAGCATTTTGACTTTTTGTCACGATTTCTACATGAACATGATGATGCTAATAACAAAATTAATGTAATTAGTTTTTTAGTTTGATTACTACAGCTACATTTGTATAATTTAGACAGTATCAATTAGTTTGGTGTGGAAATGCATTATGCCATAATTCTGTACGTGTACATGAAATTAGAACTAAACTAGGTTCTAAGTTCTAAGAAAATGCTACACATATCACACAATGTTTTGTAACAAAAAAGTATAGCAGTTGTATATAAAAAATGTGGCAAATTGCAAGTTGTGTGTTGATGGTCACATGTGTTTTAACAGTCTAGATTTCACTGCAAATCTATGGTAGATTAAATTATTATTTTAAGCTTCACATTTTTCTTCTTTTGACAGGTAAACTATTCTGCCAGCGTAAATTTAATCTGGCTGAAGTGCTTTATACACTAGAATTGATATGATACTTTCACAGAAATGGATTCGGAAGGACATGACAGACTATAGCTCTCGTAAAGTGGGTCAAGTCAAGAGCTACAAACTCAGTAGCAGTGAAGGACTTGAAGTATGATGGCAGGCTACGTAAAGGAAAGAAAGTGAAAATGAGAGGGATTTGGAAATGGCACACAGGCATTATTCTCGATTACGACAGTGATTCTGAATCTGAGGATGATGTACCCTTGTCTCAATTCATTCCAAACTGCTCTGGGCAACATAATCATCGTACT
>BQKZ01000478.1:0-20570 GCA_036244855.1 Temnopleurus reevesii | reverse complement strand
TTTGATAGGATTTATCCATAAATATTATTTCAATAGAATTTTCCAAAGACTTATCGTGATTTTACATCACTTCATTCACAAGATATAAGCATTTTAATTTCTCAAGACGTGTGGCTGTATCCGATAGACAAGGGTTTGGATACAGCCACACGCGTGTGTTGGTATACACAGCCTACTAAAAAACATACTTACATTACAGGTTTTCATGAAAAATACAATCCTTTCTCCAAGGTAGTTAAAATTCAAAAGCAAATTTCCATAATTAAATGACAATCTGTTAATGCATCACGTGAACGAACTTCTCATTGTGTTATCATGACGTACGCTACATCAAATGCAAAGACGATAGAGTGGCGCAAAGCGCCGCAAGATGGCTTATAGTCCCTGCTAAAGACACGGTATCGGGTGAAGTACGCAATGCCGAAACTTCACAAATTTTCGAGAGTAATCCATCTTGTGTCGCTTCGCGGCATTTTACTATCTTTGATCATGTGACCAGTCATGACCAGAAAACTCAGGTGAGCGCGTAGCCCCCCGGTGCTCTTGTTACTAATCTGACCTATTAGTTGAATTATATGTAGGAGACTTACATGTACGAGAAAGAGAAATCATAAATTTTATAAGAAAAATTCTAATCGGTCTCGAACCACGATGGAAAAAACAGTGGAGGATTCATGAATGCCCCGCCCCTTGCCATTAGGATTAGGGTTATTCTAATAACTGAATTATTAACAATAATTCTAACTGCATAAATAGAATATTTGACCCCTAAATCGTAGGATTAAACACCAAAACCAAACCAGTAGACCCCACAAATGACAAAATTATGGCCGAAAATGTGATTTTATTCCATGAAAACGGTGGCTATTTTGTATTTCGGCCCGCGGCGCAGGTTTTTGTTGGCCGCCAGACCAAAAACGTTGTCATTTTATGTTAAGATAGAGCAAAAGCAATACCCAAAAACTTGCAAAAATAAAATGATGAAAAAATGATTTTTCACCCATGTACATGTATAGCCCACTCCTAGTCATAAATTGAGAACTCAATTTATACAGCCCTACAGGTAACAGGTATAACATGCATTTTCTCTTACTGTACTGTTGCACAGGTGTAAATCATCTTCAGTATGCCCATCATAAACTCTGAGGAAGAAACATTTGAAGTCCAGGTACAAGGATTATTGGCAGCATTACTCCTAATCATTGAGGGATACAAACAGGACGTCATATCGAAACAGGAATTGCTGCAGTACATGATTGACATTCTTTTCCAACATCACTGTAAGTTAAAGGAAATTATTTGACAGTAATATAAACATGCTGGAATTTTTTTAGTAATGTAAATGATCATTTTCATTGCCGTGACAATCATGAGTCGGTATCACAAAAAGTATATGCAAAATAGACGTAGCCATGAGGCAAAAATCTGCCAAGGTGACTTGCAAACATTTGATAGCACTAGCGATGATGATGATGGTGGACATTTATCAATATTTAAATCTAGAACTGCTGGCACTTCTCCAAATTACTGTAACACAAATGAGCATAGATCTACAAATGGAAAGTCAGTCATTGAGGAAGACCACGCAGAGCTGCCGCAAACAAATGATGAAACCATTGACCGACATGGAGTGCTGGAAATGTCTGATGAAAGCAGTATACCAACTTCTTTTTCCAGCACAACAGATGCTGATGTTGAAAGTGAAGACAATGTTAATCCTCCACTGAGCGTTGATACATTCAAGGATAAATTGAGAAACTGGGTGCAGTTATGTAACATACCCCTGAACCATGTAGACAAATTACTTGTTCTTTTAAGAACTGTTCTACCGGAATTGGACCTTCCTAAAACTGCACGAACCCTGCTGAAACCAAAATCTTTTTTACCAGTTAAGAAGTCTGGAATGGATTATGTCTTCTTAGGGGTCAAAGCTGGACTGAAAGAAAATTTGGAGTCTTACCCTAGGAGTGTCTTCAACAGTGACATTCCTGTAGAAATTTCATTGAATGTTGATGGAATTCCTATATTCAAAAGTAAGAATGCAGCCATGTGGCCCCTTCTGTGCTGTGTGCACCTGATTCCTGAGACCGTATTTACATGTGTTCTCACCTATGGACCCACGAAGCCCAATGATCAGGAGTTTCTGCGCGAAGCTGTAGAAGAACTGAAGGAAGTATTGGCCTCTGGGCTAGTGGCTCATGGCATGACCATTGGTATTTCCCTTAGAGCAGTGATTTGTGATGCACCAGCTAAAGCGATGGTAAAAAAAGTGAAACAATTTAATGGAATGTACGGATGTGACTTATGTTCACTAAAAGGTGAGCATGTGTGTGGCCGGCAAATCTTCGCTCAATACACCGACTTGCCGCCAATGCGTTCAAATGAATCCTTTACAGTGAGGTCAAGAGGCCTTTTTGAGAGATCGTTCAAAGCGGAGATGTTGCGCAAGCGAGTGCCCCAAACCAGCCTGTGGTCAAATTTTTGCCTGCCCCGTGTGCGAGGTCATCGGGTTTACTAGATCTACACCAGTCGTTTTGCAGTTATAACTTGATTTGACACACATTGGTGTTCGGTGCAGCGTGCGATTTGAGCAGATGCATATCTCCACGCATAGCCTCGAGCAGGCTGAATTGGCATTGGTGTATATTAAACAATTAAATAAAAATGAAACTTCATACATAAATAGTCATAAAGCAATATATTTAAAGATAGATACATCATATAGAAGATATGTACTTGTTATGTCAATATATAAAAAAGATTTATGCTCACCAACGACATAGGTGAAGTAGATTTTCGCTTTAGTTTATCCAGGGAGTTGGGATTTTTAGATTGTAAAATGTAAACCACTTTGAGAGAAACAAACCGACAATGGGGAAATGGGTAGAACTCTATGAAATTCAAGTGTATATAAGGAGCTTTTTCCTACTCACCAGATCCGCGTCCGCTTTTGTGTCATGCATGCACCTCATGAGGTAAATTTGATTCCAAACAAAATTCCATTAAAAAGCCAGTTAAGCCTGCAATGTTCATCTATCCATTTTTGTGGCAATCAAATAAATAGCTTAAATCCAATTTCCCTTCAATGGATTCACAAAGAATTTGTCAATGATCACTAATTCTCCATTGTCTTAGAAAGTACCTTTCGTGTATATCTCTATGATAGAACCGGGGAGTTGTGAAAAAATCTCACATCACCCTAATACTGTAATAGAACAATGCCGGCTTCAGGGGCTTAGATTGGCAGGGAGAAATAGGAGAGAGCGAATTATGTAACATCTTTATCAACACGCTGCATCCACCAGCATACATCAAATATACAATCCTCCTCCGTGTACATGTATATACACACTGAGCATTGAGGACGGAGCAGGCATATATCAGTCCATAGCGGGTATCAGTCTGAGATATTTATCAACTTTGCATCTATAGGCCTATCATCCGCTTGCACGTGCTCCGCAATTATCATGGAAAATAGGTAAGCGTTGTGTTTTTGTTTCCATTTTTCTATATTATAATCCAAGACTGCAAGAGGACAATGACAGCAAAATATAACCTGGCCAAGCTCACGAATGATACAGTACGGAAACTACACTCAAGAAAACGATTTGTTCGTGTCCTAAATTCCCAATCAAACTACTCAAAGTTGAGCGAAGCGAGCGTAGTGACTGCAACTACAAGTCAGCCCAGAGCAAGCCTAGCAGTCGTTCGTGGAAACGTTAGTGAAAAGAGTATCCATTTTTATCGTGTCTTTTCTCAAAACGCCTACGGTAGAATCTAAAATGCATCGGTAAAAATCTTTAAAATAGACCCTAGTTTAGACTACGATAAAAAAAATAATTTGCCAAAACCTAATCTTGATGTGCCGCAGACGGGTTTTAAGTATTGAGTAGCGCAGCGATATGCACGCACGACATTGAGACTATCGTGCTTCGTCCCACGTCTGCGCTATGTATCCCTGCCGCGCTGGCTCGTATGACGTAATTCATCGCCGATAATGGAGATCTCCCTTTTAAGCCCGTGTCCCTCACTGCTTTAGGAGCCAATCTAACAAAGAACACCATAATGGAGTTTCAATCTTTAATGATCTCCCCATCAATATGGTACATGCCTTTCCTCATGACTATATGCATGTAATATGTCTTGGGGTGATGAGGAAGTTATTGAGCATATGGAAAGAGGGAATACATGAAATGCAAAATCAGAAGAAAACTAGGGTGTTTAAGCCTCTGCAGGCCAGTAGAGTAGAACTGATATCACAGAACTTGGTAGCATTGCAAGCACATATACCTCACCTCTTTGCAAGGAAACCACGAAGACTTGATGAGCTTTCACACTGGAAGGCAACTGAATTCCGGCAGTTTTTACTGTATACTGGCGTGGTTGTCTTACAAGATGTACTAGATGAAGACTTGTATGACCACTTCTGTCTATTGTGCATTTCGTGCAGGATACTCATTTGTCCAGTACTTGCAGAGCACTTTCTTCCATATGCACATGAGCTACTAATTCAATTTGTGAAAAAGATGGAGGAACTCTATGGCCGATCATCAGTGGTGTACAATGTGCACAGCCTCTTGCACTTGTGTGACAATGTTAAGATTTACAAAAGTCTTGACAACATTTCTGCTTTCCCGTTCGAAAATCATCTGCAAAAACATTGAAGCATATGGTGAGAAAGAAGAGCGACGTCGTCCTCCAGGTTGCTCGGCGGATCAGTGAACAGAAAGTAAGGTCTAAGACCATTCCATCACCACTGCAAGATGTTAAGTACGTGCAACCGGATAATGCATACTTGATTCATCATGATACACCTGTTGAAGTCTTCCGATTGTTAGGGGTAGAATGACCCCATCAAAGAAATTTGTGCGGTGGAATGGTTGCGAAATTCATCGAGGGGGGAGGGTCAAATTTGACTGGGGCGATGTGACCTCCACCCAAAATAGTTAAGGGGCAAATGAATATTTAAATTGCGTAGAGTGGGAGGGTAAACTGATTTTCTGTTTTTCATTCTTGTTCCTCTATGCCCCTCCCCCATAAAATAATCTTACCCTTTGAATTTAGATTTCTAGTGCTCTGAAAATGTTGGTAGTTTGAGAGAATACAAGGGGAAAGTTGTTTAACACAATACCAAGTTTGACTTCCATATTATTTTTTACCAGTTTCATCGTCCGATACCAAAAGTACAACTGAAGGAGAAGCTGACAATGAGGAAGAAGTGGAAATGCCAGTACCACAATCGTCAAGTAGCCCTGAAAGCCATTCACATGCACAGTTGACAACTAGCCATCCCACACTTAAAAGAGCAAAAATGAATACCGGTAAGTTGTTTTAAAATATTTTTTTTTTCTCCATTTTCATGAAATGCGTCTCTACTTGAATTTTTAACTGACTTTGAACACCTGTGAATTGTAACTTTCATTTGCACGAAGGTAGCCATTTAAAACTCTTACAAATAGATACCATAGTCAGTGCTTTTAATATGAGATTCTTAAAAAGTTGATACATTCACCATACAAGGAATTTGACAAGAATGAGGAGTCCTAACTAGTGCAACCAAATGCGCAACCACACCCAACCACATATTCAGTTCCTTTATTTTGGTAGACCTATAATTAAGCCTGGGTCAGAACGGACGGCATACAAGAAATCCGTCCGATGTGGTCGGGTGCCGTTTTTGTTTTATTCATTCCGGTAATCCTAGAAAACAATGCAATACATAAAAATGTTTCTATAAATTTGCCTCTTCTTCTTCAAAAATATTTTATTTTATGTATTTGATATTCATTCTAACAAAAATTTGATTGAGTTTTGTTGAGTACTTGATGGTAATTTCACATGAAAAAACGTCATTTACGGCCACAAATTTCAGACAAATCACAGTTCAGGAGACACAGTTGTGTTTACGCTAGTGTCAATACATGGGACTACATTGAACACTTCACCTAAAAATTGATGCACACGGAACAGACAAAACCGAAGCTTTATGCATGATTTCAGTTTTGAAAGAATAAAGTATTAAGTACCCCTAAATACCGTCACTGTCAATTTTGTTTCCTTTTTTCTGATATGCACTGTTTATCTTTAATGTCAGTTGGTTTGTCATATTTAAAGGATGATTGGTGAATGCTTTCTCACCAAATTCAGTTATCATGACATTCCAATTTGATTGCATGAGCTAAATGATAGTTGTGTCTCATTTTTTTCTCCACAGTTGACTGGCAAACCATAGTTCAAAACCAGGAGCGAATTCTGAACATTTTGGAGGGCATGCAGATGAAAAAAACCTCTTCGGATGATATTGAAGAACAAATCTTTGACATATTACCACAGCCTTTAATTGGTCCAATATGGAAGAGTTGCTGGCATTCAACAAAAAAAATCACTGGTGGTACAGACAGTGGATCCGACAAGTATTTGTATAAAACAAGACGGGAGATGTTGGTAGGTCATCAATTAACATTTATATTATATTGGCTGATGAAGATACCAGGAAATATTGCCCAGCTAGAATCATATTGCATGAGTCAGAGACAACTATAAGTACAGTGTGTGTCCTATTGAGGGCAACATTTGTAATATCCCCAGAAAAAGGCCAGACAATAATATAATGTGTTTACAAAGATGTAATTATTGTATTTTTTATTTTTTTTTATTATTTTTTCATTTTTTTGCTACCCACTTACATCTCTGTGTGTATATATCTTAGCCCTTTATGCCTCTGCCCCTAAAGGTGTGCTGGAGGCGTATTTTTTTTCAGGTTTTCCGTCCTTTCATCTTTTGTATTTTGTGATTAACATTTTTATCTAGGAATGTCTATCGCTTTTGAAATTTGGTGCAAAGAATTGTGTAGGGGAGACAAATAGTTCACTGAAAGATGTAGATAAAAGGTCATAGACCTTTCTGCAAAACTTTCAATTTTCCATGGGTTAAGTCAAACCCAAAGGTTTAATCCAGGCCATAAATTGGCCTTCTAAACTTGATTTCTTGTAGCACTAGGTACTGATATTTAACACAAATCGCCCTTATCATGACAGCATACTCACAAAGTGCTGTGAAAATGAACATGAATTGAAGGTACAGTAAACATTGTCCTAACATCTCCTACGCCAATGGGTAGATTGGGATGTGATTCCCCCCCCCCCCCCCCCCCCAACTTAATACAATCTCTAGTTGCTTATTGGATGGTTCTGCCCATTTTTATCCAGAACAAATTGAACGTTTTTCTGTTTGTTGTTTAACAGAAACAGTACTTGATTGTCAAGGCTTCTGGGGAAAGGGTGGTACGGCCAGTAATGAGAAGAATGCTCGAAGCTGTAGCTGAAGTTGGAGTCTTATCCAAGCTGTCCAAGTGTGGACAGAAGAGAAAAGGAGGATCACCCCAGACTCAGAAAATGTCCATTCAATCACTGACTCTCTATAAAGTCATAATGAGTAAGTAAGGCATCTCTTCCACGTAGCCAACTTGACACATATGAACTAATATCATTGTATCCCCCGTCATGTAATGTTTGCCAACCCAAACTTGCTTGGTGGATGTTTACCCGAGATGTAATTGCATGAATGCTCTGCTTAGGCTTAAGTTTTAGCATTATGATGACACATCAGTACCCATTTTGTTCAATTATTTATTGTTCAGTGCGGTACACTATGTAACCAAAAATTATTTTTGGTATGTATTAGTAACACATTCAAAAGCTTTTCTTGTACACAGTATACCTGTAAATTGTTATCAATGCTACACGAGTACGTATAAACCAGGGCTCAACACTATCAACAATCCGACGCTCCAAGACCTGTAGAATTTACTGTTGGGCACGTAACTTTATAGGAATGGCCAAATTTACTGGTTCGGCATGACCAATAAAAGTATAATTATCAGAGCAATCCCAAAATATAAAGTTCAGTGTCAGGAATGATAGACAATTACGATTTGTAAAACAAGTTTTATGCAAGTGATTGCATCAGCTATTTTTTTGTTTGACGCCATTAAGGCCGCAACCGGACTTTGCGCACGTGCACCCATCTAAAACAAAATATTTTTTTAAAAAACATTTAGTTCCATACGATGTCAAAATTAAATGACAGAAACATTTAGTTCTATACTACGGCATGAAATGGCGAAAACGTTAAGTACCGTACAACGGCAAAACAAAATTCCGGAAGCCTGTGTTAAACTGTTTACCATGAAAAAATGACAAAAATTGTTGCTTTTTTGTGTGTATAATTGCTGTAGTTGTAAGTTAAACTTTACATTTGTATTTCAGGAGCTTTGAGGTCAAGAACCCCACCTATTGACCAGGCCACAGCAAGCACTAATATGACAGAGATCCTGAAGGCATACCCTCGCAGGAAAGGAGCACCTCTACAGGGCAGAGCTCAGGCACAAGAGGCATATGAGGACACAAGTGATGAGGATGAGAATGTACGTGAGGTAGATTGATAGTGAATAAAAGCATATGATTGCTCCACACCTCGGAACATTCACGATTTTATCAACAGAATGTCAGGTATTTTATCAAACCTGTCCAGCCACCTTTACGCAAACATTCCTATAAAGAGTTTTTACTCATTTTGATTCTTTCTGGGGTACCTATGCCTGGAGCATTTTATTCGCCAGAGGAATTGTCAGTGATACTTTCAGGTACAACCATCGCCGGAGAAATAATGTCACTGGAGTTATTCTTATTTGTAGAGCAGTTTTTGCCCAAGGTGTTGTTACCTGGCTTGAAATTTTTATCAGGACAATCATTGTGAAGTATTAGTACAGAGCAATCATCCCCGGAGTAACTGTTGCTGGAGTACTTGCTATACAATGCGTCTCAGTAAAAAGTAAACCCAAATTTGAGGCCCTATTACTACCAAGCTATATAATTTTCAGCAGTACCCATCATAGTATCACATGAAATTAAGGTTAATTATCGTTGAACTGATACCAATTTTTCATCTATATGTTCAGGCATGAGTGATTGCAGATAAAAATTTAGTATCAGTTTGACGGTTATTATCCATTATTTAATATGATACTATGATTATTGCTGAAAATTATGCAGTTTGGTAGAAATAAGGCCTCAAAGTTGGGTTTACTTTGTTTAGAGACCCACTGCAATTCAGTACTTAATCTCCAGAATAGAAGAAACTCTTTGAACTAAAACAGTCTTGGTAGCATTGTTTGAATCAAGTGGTATTCACTGGTGCCATGGAAGGGATAGGCATAAAAGGTGACATCTGAAAGCATGCAGTAACCTACAATTTTATTTGTGTGGCTCTGAAATTGTTGTCTTCGGCAACATTTTAAAAATGTTTTAGACTACTTCATGAATGAAAATTCTGAGAAGATGTGATTTTAAAGAGTTTTGGTTTCCCATGAAAGTGAACCAACTAGTACGTTTTTGCACCAAATTTGTAGGGTACTTTGATTTTTTAAGGGCGCTCACTCTTATTAGAGTATTTTGCCCCAAATTTGTAAACGAACATTTTGTAAACGACCATTGCTCACTTTTATATGATACTATGCATGGTTATTGCTGAAAATTATGCAGTTTTGTAGAAATTAGGCCTCAAAGTTGGGTTTACTTTGTTTTAAGATGCACTGTAATGCACTACGTATATCTCCAGAGTTGTAGAATAAATGTTGACGGATCCTTGCTATCTTTGACCAATCATAAAGACACTAGAGATGAAGCATGAGTATCAAAATGTGATTATTTTCAGAACATGTAGTAATAAACAGCTGCTGGTGAGCAGCTGGTCAGGGCACATAGTACACATTTCTGCCTAAACTCTTTGAACTAAAAACAAATACTTGTTGCCTGTTTATTTTACTGATTGGCTATACTTTGCTGTTGAGTGTATATCGTCCAAATTAAAATGAAAAAAAAATCAAAATACATGTAATAATTACAAATAAGACTTTATAAACAAACTTTTGTACTGTACCACAGTGACTGTGACTTGTGATCTATGTGTAATCTTATTTTCCATTAGTGAATTGTACTAAATTTGGAGCATGCAGAGTATTTCTTGTAACTCTTCATATTAAATCAATGAAATAAGCATCCATGGTAAAACATAAAAAAACCCATGTAAAGTAACAGAAACAGACTTCAAACAATTTGTACGGGACTACATGAACCCATGCATATACTCTCCTGAATAAGAGAAGATTCGGATGAACAAACAAATACATGTAATAGTATATCATAGANCCATTTATTTTTTAATCAGACGTCGGGATCATATAGAAATTTTCTGCACAATGTATGACACGAGAATCCGAGTCCTGATCTGCGTGTAATATCCTATGGACAAACTCCTGCGTGTATTAATCAATGGGGAAAATCGAAGTTTTCGTAACACGAAGATCGTGAGTTTGAGTCCCAGGGCTGATTTTTTTTTATTTATTTATTTTTTTTTTGCTGTAGACCTCACCCACAAAAACCCTCAGACGTCATCAAAATGGCGCCTAAACTCAAAATTTCGTTTTTTTCAAAATGGCGTCATAATTTTTATGCAAATTAGTCAATAACTCCTTAAATAGTGATCATTTTGCTCCCAGTTTTCGATATGTTGTAGCTGAGGCAATCGTGCACAAAACATAAAATAATCGTTATTCATTTTGGCAACGGCAACTTCGTGTATTTCTACGATATATATAGGCATGTCAATTTCCGCTGTTTTACACACAAAGTCTATGAAAAACGAATCTTGGTAATATCTGGATTCTACCTTCTTTCCCTTTAAGAGCAGCAGCTCCTTTATTCTTGGTCGATTTTCGCCCAGGACAGATCACCTAATTCGTCTACATGACGAATTAAATGTCTAGTTTGATTTTTTTTTTGTCCTCACATTCAAGATTCAAGGTCATAGATATGGTTGAAATTACCACTTCCCTTTTACTTTGGCCTTTTATTTGACTGTCTGGGTCAGACGAACAAAAATTATTGGAGAAACGAATCCTTGACTTTGAACACTGCTATTTTGGTGTGGTGATAATCAGATTATCTTAATATGTTTTAGTGTTGTTTAACCCTAGAAAGAAAGGGGGGAAAAAGGAATTCTGTCATACAGTATATATTCTATTTGAAGCTTTATAGATATGGGTTGAAGCCTGTTGAAGAAAAAAAAAACTTTGAGGGGAATCCAACCATCGTAACAACTTATTTTTTTAAGAAAGTAGCAAATTGAGATAAGTAGACTAGTGAAGGTTGGTATGAAATAAAAAACAAGTTAGTGAGATATTTTGTGCACAACCTGGATTGTTATACATGTAGGTAATCAAGTTTAATAGTTCTTTACAGCTAAAAATAGGAAACCTGTCATAGTACGTATTACATTGTAGGCCTACGTTTGAAACTTTTTAGATTTGGGTTGCAGCCTGTTGAACAAAAAAGCTTAAAGGGGAATCCAACCATCATAACTTATTTTTAAAGAAAGCAGCAAATTGAGATAAGTAGACTTGTTAAAGTTGGTATGATATTGAAAGCAAGTTAGTAATATATTTTGTCCACAACCTGGAGAAATATGCATGCATACGGCAATCCACTGACAATATTGGCAATTTTAGATTGGCAAACATTTTTTTATTAACTCTTTGACTGGAGGTTTGATAGGTCTATGGGATTGGTGTATAATTCTTGTCACAAATTTGTGACAACCGTTGACAAAGGGATAAACATTGTTATCATTAGTCTGTCTTACAAACTTTTTACATTTTCTGCTTTTATACAAAAAGTACTTACTGGGGTTGGATTCCCCTCTTTTCTTATGTCTCCATGCAGCTGGTCATAATTCCATTAATTCTGTTTTTGTAAAAGAATGATCAAGTTGATTTTTCACTCTAAATGTGTCTGGATGACAAGTGCTGCATCAGTTTTTCGTTGGTTTTGTTCCTTGTGTTTCTGGCATTTCACCTTAAATGTATAAAAAATGAGACAGTCAAAATTAAAGTAACAATTTCATCACAAATTGTTATATTGTTTGTATAATATTACAGTGACTTTTTTTTCAAGTGCCTGAATAGCGTAATATTCACTGCACAAATTCAATGATATTTAGAATCACGTCAGAGAAATAAGTGAAATCATGTGATCAAATTCACGTCAGAATTTGTGCAGTGAACATTACGTTATTCCGGCATAAAAATAATATCGTGATTATAACAGCCAGATTCACCTCGTTTTAAACCGTTTTACTCGTGTATTTGTTTGGTTACGATATACCTTCGTAAATTAAATTGAGCATAACGTTATTCAGACACTTGAAGTTTACGTGTTAATATAATGCGTGTTTTTTTCACTGTGTCTCTTAAAAAGTGATACGGTAAACAAAAAAAAAAAAAAAAATGGTATAAACATGCATAATCACGTCAACTTCAAGTGTATGAATAACGTGATAATTTAGATTTGGAGGGTATATTTTCATAACCAAACAAGCCAGGAATATAACAGTTCAAAACGGCGGCAGTGATAATCACGCTATTTTTTCAGTGATATTACAGTGAGCATTACGTGATTTAATGCACTTGATTTTTAAGTGATACAGTAACAAAAACGTATTAGCACAATTACGTGAACTTGAAGTGTCTCAGTAACGTGATAATTAAGATTACGAGGGTATATTTTCTTAACCAAACAAACACGGGAAAATAACAATTCAAAACTACTTTAATGCGGCAGTGATAATCACGCTATTTTTGCAGTGATATTACAGTGAGTATTACGTGATTTAATGCACGAGATTTTTAAGTGATGCAGTGGAATAAACGTATTTACACAATCACGTAAACCCCTTGTGTTTGAATAACGTAATGTTCACTGCACATACATTGACGTGATTCTAACTCCTAGATAACGTGATAATCTAGTTTACAAAGGTATAATTTCATTACCAAACAAACACAGGAATATAACAGTTCAAAACGACGTAAATGCGGCAGTGATAATCACGCTATTTTTCAGTGATATTACAGTGAACATTACGTGATTTAATGCACGTGATTTTTAAGTGATGCAGTGAAGAAAACGTATTAACACAATCACGTATTTATGTGAAGTGTTCGAGGAACGTGATCCACTCCAAATCCTATTCTTAATAATGACGTGAATTCTACGTGATTTTGTTTATTGGGCTAGGCTGAATTCCCGCGAGACCATAATTGTTTACATTTCGTGGCGAGCGAGACAGGCAGACAGGGTGTGAGGATTTCAAACATCCAAGATAAGAGACTTTTACGACCGTCTGCGGTTGAATCTTTGCTGATGTAACCTTACAAATAAATTATGCCTTCTGGGGAAAGTGTTGACCTTATTTTGAGGACATAAATTCTGTTTTGAACAATGAAGAAAAGTTTGTTCTGTTCCGATCGTACACGTCCGATTTTTGTTTAGGTGGGCAAAGATCGGCCGATCGGATGATCGGACAGAAAAGGGTAAAATCGATCGGATCGGCGATCGGAATATCGGATCGGAACCGCATGAGCATGAGATCAATGATAACATCTTGTATGGCTGATAGAATAAACAGTATTTTGCATTCCCGCATTTTAAATGAAGGATTTCTGTTTTGTCTATCAGCTTGAATGTTACTCAATTCTCAATCACGTGGTAAGACCTTGGCGGGCAAATGATGTCGAGTCACTCTATGGCGAGCCACAACAAACTCTCTATTAGTAATTTCAGGGAGCACGCGAATGGTTACCAAATTATATTGTAAATAGGTTAAGTGAAAATATATTATTACACTGTATAGTTTCAATACAAATGTTCTGAATAAGCCAATTACAACTGATTAACTCGGATGATGTCCTCCCCATAGCACGTGATACAGAATTGGCGCCCAAACCAAACTATGCGTGACCATGGGCATACCAGAATACACTTTTAACAGTAATTAACCCCGATCACTGCAGTAGAATTCAACTTTGATACCAAATTTATACAATATAATTGATGAAGACATTCTAAAAGTAATCAGTTTAGAAGCAATAAGTCAGGTTCAATGCCTCCTAAATGGGGTGTATAACTTGGGCGAAGCCATGTTTCGTATTTACTAAACAAATGGAGGCATTGTCATGACTGTTACAGTGTTGTTTTTTGGGTGGAGTAAGATTCATTGTTACTACTCACTCTTATTCACCATGAGTATTAAATGTCCTTGTATATTGTTCGTTTTCCTTGACAATACTGTATTGTAGTTATTATGTGATGTCAACCATTCCCTCTATTCTCAAAGACTGGCTAGTATAGCATTGAAGTATTGTCCATCTGCCTTTCATTCACCTTTGTAGAACTAAACTTTGAGAACAATTTATACAATAGAATTGATGAAGACATATTCTAAAAGTAATCAGTTTAGAAGCAATAAGTCAGGTTCAATGCCTCCTAAATAGGGTTATATAATCCTGGCGAAGCCATGNCCCTAATTACAGCACCCTGATTCATAAAAAAAAAAGAAATTTATAGGCAAAATAACAGTTGATAACTAAAGAAAAAATGAAAAAAAATAACTTATAAATGCTTGAATGAATATCTCAATACTTGCCATAATATAAGTTGTATAAATTGTATAGATTTGTTTAGTCCTTCAAAGTAGGCCTTAGTCAAAATGTCAATTATGATATTCAGCATAGAGTTAAAAATATATCAAACTATCACTCTCCATTGAATTTTGTGTTAACATCATTTTAAAATTTCACATCTGTCATACATATTTATTATTTCTACAATGAACCAATATTTAAATTTGGCTGTTCAAATTTTGCTTTATGAAGTCTTTAAAACAAGCCAAGGACAAAATTACTTTGATCAAACGCTTAGGTGTACAGTGTACTGAGACAATTCAATTGGGCAATTCAGTTGAGTTGCCCAGTTGAGACACTTGTGTTCGCCTCTATGAAACAACCCATATGAATGAAGATTTGTGTATTATGTAGTCTACTAAATTATTTTCAATTTCTACTCCACAGATAAACTGACTATCAGGGCCCACATCAGGGATTATAGGCAGAAGATGGATACCATTGAAGCTGTAAAGAAAAGACCAAATAGTAGTCAGCCATACACAAAACAATTGAAAGCTAAAGTAATATCCAAAACAATAGTAGAGGACAAATGGCACATTGTGCTGGCCGACAAAACATCATGGATAAAAATAATCTCGTCCCGCAAAGATCTGGACAAAAAATTCAGTGAATCCATTATCTTGAGGAACTTCAACAAAGGATACAAATGCCTTTTCCCAAACAAAAACACTACAGTGACACCAGCTACAGGAGTAGAGGTACCAATAGAAGTAATGCAGGCATGCAGAGGTCACCGACCAACCACTGAAAGTGATACCAATCAAGGACATCACAGAAGTCACAGATCAGCTCTTCACTGTGGAAGGAGTTATTGTAAAGGTAAAATTACTGTTTAACAAAAACAAAACAAAAAAATCACTGACATGTAACTACTGTATGTGGGACTGTCCATAAATAAAGGGGCCATTTTGTGACATGTACAAAATAAAAAAAATTGTTAATTTGCTTACAATTGTGTTTTTTAATGAAGAATTAGCTAACAGGTCACCAAAGAAATTGATCCCCGATGACAGCACTAGTTACCAGGGTTGGCACGTATAAAGCGTAATGTTTTAAAACACTTGCTCTTATTTATTACTTTTAACATATTTTAAAACAAAACATTGAAATACAAAATAAAGGAATAACTGTACATAAGAAAATCAAAGTGCAATTTTAAAACTTGTTTCAGTTTTGACTGTATTTTATCATTTTATTTGTATCATATTGATGCATACATCTTCTATAACAGCCAGCCAATGCAAAAAAAGAGAGAATTGCAGTGCTACAAACTTGTTCATGATTGTTTTACCAGCTCTACCAGTCCCCCTCTACCACATTTTTTTTCTTTTTACTGTCTCTATATAATTTTATGGTTCAAATCTCTGTGAAAACAAAGCTTGTGTATCTGAAATTTTTACACATCTTGTAGACATATATACAATTCACTTGTTCTATTCATGTTAATATAAGTGACACTATTCACTATAACCTTAAATTGAAAATTATATTTTCTTTTAAAAGTATATCATATCCCCTCACATTTAATGTACTGAAAACACCCAAGCATCATGCCATCAGAAACAAGGTTATTTGAATTGCCATTGGTATAATTTGACATAGGCTGAAATCAAGAAAAGTGATGTTTTGTAAATTTATTGTTTCAAAGTAGTCAAAAAACAGCATTGGACACCAAAACCATGACAAAAGATCAATAATTGGCAAATTAAAGGGCATCTTTAAAAAAAAAACATGTGCCAATCTTTGTACCCATATATCACTCAGATCTTACTTTTGTTTTATTATTTTTTTTGGAGGGACATTACTTTAAAGTTTTTATAAAATTACTAGTGTCAAATCGTTCAACAAATCAATTTCTTTAGTTTCATATTACAATGAGCCCTTATTGATATGTTATGTCACCCATAATTACAGCACCCTCATTCATAAAAAAAAAATCAAATTTATAGGCAAAATAACATTTGATAACTAAAGAAAACAAAAAATTTACTTATAAATGCTTGAATGAATATCTCAATACTTGCCATAATATAAGTTTACTTTTTTTTCAGGATGAAGCCCCACAGTTAAGAGGATCAACAATGGTCAGGAACATAGAACTTGAGCAAGATAAAAACACCATGCAGTTGGCACTATGGCGTCAGAAGAGTTCATCGCCAGTGAAAGTTGGCGACAAGATTACATGTTCACATGTCAAATTCATCAACAACACCCATATCAAGCAACTGTCCTTGAATTCAACTTCAAAAACGGAGATCAAGGTGGGTACTAACTATTTTCCAAAATTTAGAAATTGTATGAATATACAGGGTACACTAAAGACTGTTTATAGGCACATATTACCATGCAGCTTTCTAAACCTCTTTGACAATTCAAATGGCTTCAGAACCTGCTAATACTGTATGTACATTGAGAATATGTTAAGGCGGTGCGACATGACGTTCAGGGCGTGGCTAAATGGCCGCTGCCATTTTGATCACGAATATTGGCGAAGAGAAAAATCACAGCATTCTTAACCTGGAATATTAGAGCGAGCAAGTTATATTTTGCCAGCTCGCATCTCGCCAATCGTATACGTATGCGTTTCGTACATTTTGGGGAAAATCAAAGCTGAAGAGGGGAGAAATCAAAATTACATGCGAGGATCATGGGTCGGAAATTCGTACAAAGTTTCCCCGAGTGTCTGAGCTTGACAAGGTGCGTAAGGAAGGAACCGTCCGTGTGCGCTCACAACCGGAAGTCCTGTCTATCATGACGGACTGACTTTAATGAGATTTATGTTTGATTTAAACATAGCTAAATAAGATTTATGCTCTCAAAAATATATAACCCACAAAATGAGCATATGCGCCTATAAACAGTGCTTTAGGGTATTCCAGAAAAAAAATACCTGGACCTCATCCAAAGAACTACAGTAGCCTGAATAACAAATTTTGAAAGACCAACTCTTGACATCTGAATTTTCTCATAATATGCAAATTAATGTAAATTAGTATGTGAATATCTATTGAATCTTTATGATTGTTATTCTTCATTAATAGAATAAAAACTTTAGACCTTACAGCAATCAGATATACTTTAACATTTATAATCTATCATCTTTTACCTAATTTGCATAATATATGCAAATTAAAGGCTAATCTACATAAAGACGTGTCACTTGAGATAAATTTGTTTGTCTTGCACCTAAATAAAACTTTTTGTCAACAAAAACTCTACTAATAATGCAGCATTATGACTTTTTTTTTCCTATACCAACAAGTACAAAATTAAATACAGTCCAAAAAAATTACCAATGCTGATTAAATTGCCGTCCAGATGACAGTACAACTGACACCTGTTAATACACAGTTTTCATAAACGCTACAAAGTGCCGACTACAGGGGAAATGCTGCTCTGTACTCATTCTACTCTCTATGATAATGCGGCCAACTATAGTTTAGCTATGCACGGTACAAGAGGATCTTCGGTCTAACTATGACCTCCCGCAGATATTCCCATAGTAGATGTCTTGCATAGTGTTTGCAAAAAATCCTTAATCTCTCTCTCTTGTAGTTCTTTGCTGCAAGGCCACAAATATTATCTGTCAATATATTGAAAAAAAGAAACATATCACAATGTTTTAATTTCTATTACATAATTACCAATAATTCTGTTATTCTTCTTATTACATTACCAGATTCAAGATGCAATTCCAAGAAAAATTACAGGGAAATTTGTAAGCATAGATTAGGATCACGATGCTGAAAGTCCATCTAGCTCCACTGGCGCCAGCTACAACTGCAACGCAATTGTTGAAACACAGGAAGAAGAATTCCTTGATCTCATCATAAATAAGACCATCTTATATTACTTCTTTGACAAGCAAGTCTCCATAATTGATATTCTGAACCAAGGAGTTTCCTACGAGATGACACTTCAAAATAACACTATTGTGGATATCAGTAAGAACCATGGACATGATACTGACACACAGCTAGGAGACAATCCTGTAGAAAGGAACAACAGTATAATTCATACAGCCCAGCTGAAAGTACTGGCTGACAATAACTAGACAACTGACACTAGAGTACATCAAACACCCCTCATGTCAACTGATCTTGTTGGGCCTAGTCTCAATATGTGCCATTGTCATTATAATAGTGGTACCAAATTTTAACAACTTTTGACCTCATTTATGGGGGCCACAGTGGTGTTTAAGTTTGTATACAATTTTGTATACAAAAATGGATTCCCTGAAGAATATAACACAGAAATCTATATGTGGAACTGTAGTAAAAATGTTGGTGCTACTTGTTCACTTTAACCAAGATTTGTCATGAAACTGAAAAAGATATCATCAAGTTCTCACAATGTGAAAAGACAAGGTGTTTATAGAAGAAAAAAATCCTTAGAAATGACATTTAAACAAAATTTACTACTTTTCACCATCTCTATTTTTTTTTTTTTTTACCATGGCAGCTTCAGGGACAGTTCATGTGATTTCACACACTAAATAGGTGAATACAGTAAGATAAGATTTTGATACATCATCTTCATTTCTTTTTCCTTTTTCTGACAAATCTCGTTTAAAGTGAATGAGTAGCACCAATTTTTACTACAGTCCCACATATTGATTGTGGTGTTATATTCTTCAGGGAACCCATTTCTGCATTTATCATCCTCGTAAAAACTTTGAAATATGGCACACCTTATTTTTATAACCGTTGGCACAATTTGACACTAGGCACTACAAAATTGGTTGACATGAGAGATGCTTGATTCACCCTAAATCACACTAGTGATTATTGACTTATTGTTCTGAAAGTACTGGAAAAAGTAACCATTCAAGATCCTGCTGAATATACTGCAAACTCACACTGGCAATCTTACAACAAAAATGTTGTAACCTAACTGACTACACAGTGGATCATTATAACAATAT
Source organism: Temnopleurus reevesii (assembly GCA_036244855.1). NCBI lineage: Eukaryota > Metazoa > Echinodermata > Echinoidea > Temnopleuroida > Temnopleuridae > Temnopleurus > Temnopleurus reevesii. The sequence goes on along the minus strand of BQKZ01000478.1, from coordinate 1,065 downwards.
TGTTGTACCAAATTGTACTAGCACTGATGATCATTACAATTACCTAATTCCAGCCCAATTCACACAGTCTGTTGTCAAGACTTCTCAGATTTTGCTGTAATTTGAATACTTGTTAAACATAAACTTATTATCGCCTCACCATATGGCCTACACCCAACCCTCTCAGATTTTCATAGTACTCAAGCAAATGATGAAAGAATCGTATTGCTAAATACGTTAAACTTTAAAGGGACTATATAATGTAAAATCAAGTTGTGCTGTAATGAATCAGCATAGTGCATACATCATATTTCTTCACCGCGCAGCATCTATATATGGATCATATTTCCATAATTCAATTTTCTTTGAAATACTAAGCCCCACCCACAAATATCTTACTTGGGTACATCTGAAAAGATTCTGTGTGTGATCTCAAACTAAATAAAAAAAACCCTGCTATGTGCAAATGCTTTGTGAGGTCACACACAGAATCTCTATCAGGTTCATCCATGCAATGATCTTATGTGTTAATTGGGCTTAGCATCCTAAAGAAAAGTGCATTATGAAAATCTGATCCATATGCTGCGCGATGAAGAAATATGACGTATGTACTCTAATGCTCCATTAAAACACAACTTGAATTTGCACTTTACAGGGTGTCCGAAAAAAAAACGCCCACGTCACTTCCGGTCCAATATGGGCAAAATTTGTTATACCATTGGAAAGACCAACTCTTCAATAATAATAATTCGTTAAGAAATTAAATTTCATTCAGTAGTTTTTGTTTTATAACACTTCTTGCAAAAGGTTGCAAGCAATAAAACCCCGTAAAAATCAGGTTCAAAAGTTTCTTAACTGTGTGGCCTATGTAGAGTTTATCGAAATTGGTTGATTTTACCGCTTGCACCCCTTTGCAATAAGTGTTATAAAAGCAAAAACTACTGAACGAAATTTTATTTCCTAACGAATTATTATTATTGAAGAGTTAGTCTTTACAATGGCATAAAAAATTTTGCTCACATCGGACTGAAAGTGAGCCTGTATAGTCCCTTTAATGTTTCATATATTGTTTGAACTTACTGGTCT
>BQKZ01000477.1:132786-163584 GCA_036244855.1 Temnopleurus reevesii | reverse complement strand
CATAACCCTCTAATATGTATACCCCTCTGATCGCGCCTCCACACTCAATGCTCTGAGACTATCTTTATACGTTTGATTTGTACACAAATGGTTGAGAGCTTTATATATAAATTATTATTGAGCATTAGACTCTTTTCAGTAGTGAGAAGGTGTTTGTAAGGTGAGACTAGCCATCCAGTCCAAACTCTCCCAACAAGTACCGCCTCTCATCCTACCCCCTCGGTGATGGACCAATCAGGAGGCAAGAAATTGGCAAGAAATTGTGATTGATGCTTTGCTTTTTCAAAGCAGTCAAGTTTTGTTCTGGACCGAGTGTGGAGGCGCGATCAGAGGGGTATACATATTAGAGGGTTATGTAAGGACTCTGTGGTTGAGTGCAGTGCAGTCCCTATGTGTACAGTGTAAGTGAATATGCAGAGGTGGGTACGGTGCTATCAGAACACTCAGTCCTCAACTGGACTACACAATTGGTTGTCCAAGTTCCATTTTGAAACATTATATATGATATGAATAACAATTTGGTATGTAAAATAAATTTTAAAAATTGAGATTGCTTGATTTTCAGTGGTCAATGGAGGACCGGTAAACTATATTCTTTTCGCTTGAATTATCCTGTCACCCTAATAAAATCAATGTAAGTGCAAGCACAAACCAATGACATAATAATCAAATACAAACACACAGCAGACAATCCAAAAACAAAAACAAAACTAAAACATACATTTTTTAGCCTTTGATATAAAAAGTTTATTGAAATTTTTCTTCAATATAAAACAAAGCCTATCAAAAAGGCAACCTTAAAACAATCATCTTGTTGATAAACAGAGGTATGTGTACTGGAAAAAGATATAACAAGGTGACTTTGCTGTTTACATTTCTACTATTCTTTCAATCAATTCTATGTCAAGAACAATATTCTTGATATAACAAGACAATTGTAATAAACATAACAAATCTTTTCCCCAAATTTGGAAGCAGTACATGAGTTGTAATGACTGTTTTAATGGGGAGCTGTCAATTGTCTCTACTTTTCTTAGCCCCCATTTGCATATAATATAATTAATGACCAGTTTATAAAAAGACAAAGTACTGTGACATGGCTCAGGCATTTGATGAACCAAAAATATCATAACTATGTATATAAATGAAATAAATACTGTCTGATGTGATAAAACTGCTAATTTTTTCCTCAGTAGTTTGGCAGGTTTGCACTTATCAAGGTCATAAGTACGGCAGGTAAATGGAATTCAAAATATGGAAGGAAGAAAGAAAAACATCTGCAGAATGACCATCATTGGTGGTTTTGGATTACACTCTGGCCCACAGCAAAGGATAGAAATTAACATAAAATTTTTGTAGTGTAGTATAAAGAAGATCTTTCTTTGAACAATTTCATAAAATGATTTATTCAAGTCATAAAGAGTGTATGTGTATATGAGCCTAAAATCCCTATCTTGCATATGAATTGGTTCACTTTGCAGAAAATATTGACTGTCACTTTTCTTGAACTTGTTTATTCTTGATGGTGCACAAAATAATTATTCGCAAGCTCAAGATTAAATATCAAAGGTTTTGTAGCATGTTATTGAATTCCACTTGACTCTAGTATGATGTAAGGATTGCAACTCACATTAGAATTACAAAAAAGCTATAAAATGAATATAAATGTAGCTTGCATAGAAACCGAAAGCATGTTCCTTACAGTCTTGCATTCAACCTATTTCAACATGATACAATTCAGTTATGGTACAGATAAAATGGGAAGAGTTCTGTGATATATAACAGAATTCCATATTTCTGAACAAAAAGTATGAGGGGAACAGCATCAGTGCTAGTGCTGCATCGTGAGCAGAAGGGACAAAGGCCTGGGACAGGGTAAACAATTTCATTCAGGTATTCACCATAGCAAGATACATATGAGAAATTATCCTCTCTCTTATTCTGTGAAAATAAACAGGTGTCACACAGTGAATATGGAGAGTGCTTTCTTTCTTTCTAGCAGTTGTGAATGCCTGAATAAAATTGTTTTCTTTGTCCAAAATCCCTTGTCCACTCTGCTCTCAGTGCACGATTCCCTTTTCTTTTAGTGACAACACACTAAACGAATACCTCTCTAGTCCCTACCACAATAAGCAGGTTTACTAATAGATGCAAATTTCATGCACACCTTTAACACAAAGGTTGCTCTTGACAACCCTAAAGCTTGCCCAAAGCTTGCCCAAGGCTTGCCTGACATAGCAACAAGTATTGTATGCAAACGGGATTTCAAGTATTGTAGTCTTATTATTATCAAATGGTTTAATGAATACCACATAACAACGTTTGGTAGCAAGAAACACACATAAATTTGGATACATAAGTAAACCTGCCTATTGTTTCAGCGCAAGAAAATTTCAAACTTTGCAGCCCAGAGTATAATCATAATATATTATGCATTGAATCAAATTTACCTCTGGTAATTTAAGATGGCTGAAGTAGAGATCCTTTGACCATATCTTACTTACTCCAAATCATTCATTTTTGCCCAACCAGCTTGAGACAAGGCTTCAAAACATATTTAGGAGAGCTTAAGTTTGTATTGGGAGTATCAGGAGAATATAACAACTCACAAAGTTTTACATACTCATAAATACAACATAAACAAGAGCAATAGATACATGTAGTTAATACCAGTGAATAAATATAGGCATGATGGATTAATGTATTGCTGTGCTCCTGATTGTTCACTGAAATCTACTGTCCATACCCTTTCATCAATCAAGCACACGATGACTAAAAATGGTTAAATTTGCAGATTTCAGTTGGCAGGTTTTTCTGATTTTCAAAGAATCTTGGATGGTGTTTCATCACGATACAAAATACCTTTAGAATGACATTGAGAGCAACTGGTATCAGTCTTGTGCAGAATACTTGTAAGATTATCAATCATTTAGCACAAGTCTTTCTTATCTTGGTAAGGCACCCCCCCCCCCCAAAAAAAAAAAAAAAAAAAAAAAAAAAAAAAAAAAAAAAAAAAAAAAATTAAAAAAAAAATTCCAAAAACAATTTCCATACAAAGTGACCTAACTAAAACATCTAAATGATAAAGACACAAAAATAAAAATGCAGCACGTAGTGGACTAGAAAAGTTGGACACAACTTTGTTTTTGGCAAGTTCAACATATTGATATTTTTTTCATCAGTATTAAACAAAAGGCTTAATAATACATATTTACATGAATATAAATAACAACTTATACAAAAAAAAATTCATGAACATGATACTCTAGATTCATAGGAAGATCATACAGAAATTCGTCAAGTCTCATACGGTTCCATTGGATTGGAATAAAAATGCTTTCAGAATTTTTAAGTGGTTTCATTTTTGCTAATTACGCAATGCTAGTTTTGCCAAAATTGTTTACGAGGTAAGAAGCATCATCATCTCAATTATTCACACCTTCAAAGGGTGAAACGAATGCAAAATACCTGTATGCAAAGTCATTGGTTTACAGTGTATTTACAGAGGTGCAAATAGGAATGAACCATAGATGTTTACTTTACAGAATGACTAAAGAGTCATAATAAATACCGTTATTGTATGAAAAACTTAGTGAGGTAGCGCTAGCTTGCATTCAATTGGTCTCTCCTTTTATTGCTTTTATAGGTTTTCTCTTCTTGAATTCATCACACACTTGTCTCTTTACTTTACACTTTGGCCCTAATACAATGTTTCAATATACAAAGGTAATTTCTTTGGTCCCACACACCTTCCTAAAAATGAGCTCTCCCTGTAATAGAGTAAAGGGGTGTTGTTCAAAAGTTGCAATTGATCGCTAGTTGCAGTTGATCGGAATACGCCAATCAAAATCAAGGTTTCATGCGCGTCTTGTTAAATGCGCGCACCATGGGCAAATGAAAATGCGCGTTACAATGTGCAAAGTTGCAGTTGATTTGCAGTTGATTTTGAGCAGCACCCCATAAGTTGTATTTTTTTAGTCCCACTTTCTCATCTTACAAAACTAAAACGATGTCCCTTCTCTTCAACAATATTTGGTAATTTCAGCTGTACTGATTAAAAAGGTGCTTATTTTTTTGTAGAAGATGCTGTAATTATCAATGATTTTTTTAGAAGTCATATAATAAAGTACTGAAATATTGATTCAAGTTACATAGAATATAATTTGATATAATAAAACACGAGTTATTGTAAATAATAAGTTATTATAGATACCCATTACGTATCCTGATTGATCAACGCTTCAAGTCCTACACGTAAGAGTGGTAGGGCTGATATTTTGGTTACTTATTCTTAATCGACACATCGATTGAAAACTCAATTCTGCAATTTGCATCTTATCTTTAGTGAGCACACAAATCCGTTGTACCCGTTTATAAATTATCCTTCTTTGTAAACAAGAACGTTCGTTATCTATTACAATTTTACAAAATAAGAATTTTGACGAAAAATGCTACAATCCTGCCATTCTTAGGTCATAATTAGTTTAATATGGCACATTATGCTTTTTGTCCCATAAATAATGGAATCACTCAATATGACAGTCCAGGAACACAGTGGGTGACTTCAAGTACGGTGTTCGGTGTTGGTGTTGTTGTTGAGAGAGCAAAACGGTCCGTAAACCGAGCTCCAACACCGTTGGTCAGTTTACAAAAGTGATACAGAAACGACCGTAAATACGTCAGAATCTTGCGAGGTCTACCCCAAACACCGACAGACTTCAAGTTTAGTGTTGAGGCTGGTGTTGGTTTTGCTGCAACACCAACACCAGCGTTCAACATCGTACTTGAATTCACCCATTATGGGGTGGGACCGTAACTGATGATTAAACCCATTCATCAAGTATTGGCAGAGCAATTCCTGAATGCACATGCTTAACATTTAACCTGGGCTTTTAGTCTTTCAAAACAAGATTATTTCTGTGACCCTAGAACAGAAGTGCTATTCTGGAAGAAAGTCAACCTTGCATGGCTGTCCATTCCATTGGTGAATGTTTGCGTGGTTGGAGGAGCAAGATGGAGATTCATAGGATTCACCCATGGGAAATTGGCAGGCGGTGCCAGCTGGGTAGAGTTTCCTGGGACATACACACCAGGAGCAGGTGGATTCCCAGCAGGTGCATTCATAACCGGTACATTCATAATGGGTGGGTTCATGACAGGTGGGTTCAAAACAGGTTGATTCACCATGGATGGGTTCATAAGAGATTGATTCCCTGCAGGTTGGTTCAGGACAGCTGTATCAATGAGGAGATTGGTGAGGTGCAGTAGGTTGTTGGTGAGACGAGGGGGGTTGTTGCTGGAAGATGCCGATGCCGAAGGATAAGGGCTGCAGATGGGCGGGCTGGCACTAAGCCTTCGCTGCTTGATTTGTTGGCTAAGGATCAAGGGGTTCAGGAATGACTGCATGGCTTGGCTAGCTGCACCAGGTGGCTGCATCTGTCCCTGGAACTGTGGCACCTGCTGCACCTGTTGCACAGAGTTGTTGCCAACCAGCACAGGTGGCTGCACTTGTTGCTGTGCTCCTCCAGGCATGGGGACAACATTGATCAGATTCGGTTGCGAATGGAGAAAGACCAACGAGCTCTGGTCGTTTGATGATTGGGAACTCACGACAGGGTTGGTAACAACGTAGGAGCTTGCTGGCGAGATTGTTGACACACTTCCTTGGACAGGGCCAGATGTACCTGCATTGTTTTGTAGGCCACTGGTACCAAGTTGCTGAGTTCCTGATGGTATGGTGGTGTCTGATGGTTGTTGAAGGACAGGGGATGGACCATCATGGGGATTCAGTACTGCAGATGCTGCAGCCGTGGCTGCTGCTTTCGTCACAGGAACACCGTCAACTGGACCAAGCGTCTGTGAGGCATGCCTCTTTCTGTTTTGAGCTAGATTAAAAAGAATATAACAAATGTGGTTAACAATAAACAGTAAAGTAAAATTTGAAACAAAGAGAATTTAGCATGATATTATTTTGACAAAATACTTGTGGGTAGTCAAATCAGAAGCCATTTTCTCTCCATGCAGGCCAAGATCATGTTATCATACAACAATTTGATACCATTCACTGTCCATGTCTCCTTAGAGTTTCATACTAAATTCTCCAAAAAGATATACATGTTTAACATTGGATCTCAAGAATAGTGAAAATCTTCTCGACATGCTTTTGCAAATCCTGTTAACCGAAGTTGACTTTTTTAAAAACAGGAATCTGATCTAATCTTGACAGCAAATTTTCCAGAAACAAACCCCTTATGTTCAAACAAGTTAATTTCTTGGTTTCTTAACGATTCTTAGAAAATACCCCAAGAAGTTGTTTCAACTTGAGGCAAGGTCAGCAGGAATCTGATATTCAAGAATAAGGGGTCCACTGTTAGTGTACTTTCAAAGCTCTGGGTGAAGTCTGTGACTCAGTCTAAGGGTGAAGTGCATTCATTTGGTGAATGGCACGGGTGAAGAATGAGATAAAGAATGCATTAGTGTTAGAATGCCACTGTTGTAATCGATGTACAATCAATGTAAATCTTTTTTCTCGTATTGGCTTTCGATGGACGTCTTAAACAAGCATGCTAAAAAATTTGAGTCATTTTCAAACAAATTATAATTTGGTCCCTTGCCGAAATTAATACAGTGGAACCTCGTTACAAAGAGGTTGGATGTAGCGAGGTATCTGTTATAACAAGGTGATTTTATTGGTCCCAACTCTAGTTCTTTGTTTTTTTACCCTGATATAGTGATGAGCCTGGTATAACAAGTTAATTGTTCAGGGTCCCAAGGACCTTGTTATAAAGAGGTTTCATTGCAATTGAAGTAAAGAAAAAGCTTACATGTTGCCTGCTGATAAGATGGCAGTGACGATGGAGAAGTGAAACCTTGTTGATGAAGATTTGCAGCTGCAGTCACCATCGCATCTTCCACTATTCTTGCAGTGTCTAAGTCAAAGCTTCCAAGAGACGTCGGAACTAACACAGGGCGATCTTGATGGGGAAGTATGGTGGAAGAGGAATATCTGTGTCTACTAGCAGCCAAAGCATCACTTATTCTTTCTGAATCTCGTGTAATCCCGGCATAGCTTTGATCAGAATTAGCAGGAGTGCCCATGGAAGGAGTGGATGTGCTGTCTTGTCCAGGTTCCTCCTCACGCAGAGAGAAAACCCTCAAAATGGAAGGCATCCCGGAGAGATCATCTGCCTCTGAAGCAGAATCCATTACTGAGGATCTTCTGGATGGTCCTGAAGGAAGACCTTCTGCAGGGCCAGCAGCTGGATCCCCCTCTGAAGCAGTAGCTGCTGAAGAAGATGCTGCAGTGTCCGTCCTTGATGGGTTCGTCTGGGGTTCTTTCTGGGACGATTCCTCTAACACCTTCAGAAGTTCCATCCACTCTTCACGGACATCTTTCTCCGTAAAACGGCCTGAAAATTAAAGTGCAGTTTCAAAAATTACTTTGGTATTTCCTTTTCTATAGTAAAATGGTTCCAGGGTTTCAAGGGGTATCCTAATTCTTCTAAATTTCAGACTATATCTGATGCAGTCTTTTGAACAGAATTTTGTATAAAAATAGTAAAAGTATTCACGAATTGGTGTTCATGAAGACTTCAGAGTTTCAAGCATTTTAAGTATTACAGGACTTATCTTGGACTAAAAAGAAGTGAAACAACTTTCCTGATTTCCCAGATAAGGTTTGTAACCCTCATATGGAGCAGTACCCTGCTAAGACTACTAGACTAAAAATATAAATACATTAATACATTGCATAAATGCATCTTTTTCCTTCTCATACAGTTTTCTATATTTGTATATACAAACATTTTGTATAGCAAAGCACTGACATAAGCACTTGATAAAACAAGGTGATTTTGCTGGTCACATCTCTTTGCATTGTATTGCATTCTTGTTCTGATAGACAAAGTTTAAATACAATGAGGTAATTTTAATAGTCAAAAGCAAATCATTATAATGTGGTTCTGCTTCAATAAAAAATCATCCCACTGCTTTGCAAAAATTAAAAGAGACTTACGGAGCATGCTATCCGAAAAAGTATCATGCACATCTTCAGAAGACTTCCTCCTTCTCTTCCTCCTCCTCTTCTTTTTCTGAGATTCACCACTCTGCGTTCTTGACCTCTTTTGCTTTGAAGAACTGCTGGTTTCCAGTAAATCAAGAAGAAGCTCATGCTGTTGTAAGATGCCTGAATGTTCAGAGGTCGCAGTTTGGCTAGTGGGATCGCCATTTGCCATGGGTGTGGTGTTTGAAGGAAGTCTGTCTGCTGCGCCTAGTGTTAGATTGCTAATGGAATCCCCATCATTTATAGCAGGTGAAGTCGTTGAGAAGAGTATGTCCGTTGCGCCCATTGTGGTCTCATTTATGGGACCAACTCCTGGCTGATAACAAAACTGCAAATTTTCAGTTGAGTCCAATAATGTATCATGAGATGAGTCCTTATGGCCACCAGAGTTTCCTGCAGACATAAGAAAAAGAGAAAAATTAGATGTCAGGCATATCATTAAAGAAAGAAAAGGAAAAAGCCAGCATGAATCTTGAGTCAACAAGCTTACTTACTAGTTACATTGTCAAGAGTCTAGCACGCTACAAAAACAAGATACTTCGGATTTGGTAATGAAGACTCACTGTTATTAGTTTTCATTGAAATATTGGTTGTTTCTTTAATTAAAAAAAACATGACTAAGGTCTGGGAACAGAGGCAAAGAGTTGGTTAAAATGAAGAGGATGCTCAAGACATCGTAAGTGGAGGGAGAGGGTGTCATAAGTGTCAGTAGTTCTTACACTGTAGCTAGAGGGAAAATGAAGACTTAGATAAATGATGATGACTAAACATACCTTTTGACACACTGATCTCCCCCGGTTGGCAGTCTAGTTGAACCTCCTTCTGAGCCAGTTCAATGATGGCTGCATTGCGTGTCCAGCTGTGATCACATGGAAACGGATTCAGCTGCTGGATCCGACGCTCTACGACACTTGGCAGCGCTGGTCGCTTGATGTTCTTGTTAGTGATGGTTCGTCTCTTCGTTCCTCGTCTTGGCTGTTCAGTGGTCTTTGCCTGAGGTTGTGTTGCTGCTGTTCCAGGGGATGACTGCTTGGTAGAGGTTTGGGTATTGGGGTTTATGCCTACCCGGCTGTTGCTTAGGAGATCTGCCGTACTTGTAGCAGGCGTTGAAGTTTTCACTAAGACCCCAAGCTGCAAATCATTAAGGTAAACCAAAGGGTGCTTTTATTGCTCAGTTCTAGTTATTGTAAACATATCTTGTTTCTATAATGCCTGCAGAGGAGGAGATCCTTAAATGTTTGTACAGTCTAACCTCGTTACAGTCTAACAGTCTAACCTCGAGGTTGTTGGCACCAGAGAAATCGCCTCTTTATATTAAAACATTGTTATATCAGGGTCAAAATACAATAAAGTACAAAGAGATGGGACCAGGAAAATTAACTTGTTATAACAAGAGCTTGTTATATCAGTGCTATAAAGAGGTTTGACTGTAATATGCTAGAATAATTATATTTCTTTCTAAAAATCAATTTGATTTAATTTGACTATTAAGGATTTAGTTCCCCAATAGCAAGGCGCCTAGAAACGCCAGTATAAAGTGTCATATAAATGTTGAAGTTATTATCATTATTATCGGGAGCAAAAAAAATACAATAAATGCAATACAGCCTCGTCAAGATTATTCAAAACCCACTATCACATAGTTTACTGGAATAACTAACACAGAACACAAGTTGTGGGACAACACAGTAAACAATCAGGGAATTTTCAGCATTTTTATGATCTGTAATTATGGAAGTTTCAGGAAAATGGTTTTCAGATTTATGCTTATTCATTTTTTCTTACTGGTTTTGTATTTTTGTTTGTTGCAAGGACAGGAATATATGCTCTTTTTGTGAATGCACTATCAATTAAATAATGAGGACTCTAGCAACTTACCCTACTAGTCAGGTCAGAAACAAGATCGTTCAGAGTCCGGGGACGTTTCACTTTCTCTACTGAATTCTTGTTCGATGTAGGTGTGGAGGTTCCACCTGGAAAAAGCATTAAAGAAAAATAAATTTAAAAAGGTTGAATAAATCACAAAAACAAATATTCATGAACTTAGTACAGCACAGCATCATGACTTTTGATTTTGAGAAAATTTGATTTTGAGAAATATCAAAATGCACACCTTAAGTTACATACTTGCAGAATTTCTTTTTAACATGAAACACATTTCCAAGAAGTAACTTCATGGATGCTAGCGTTTTACCTACTTGAGTGGTAACCATAAAGCTTGTCTCAGACTTGCCATGCATAGCAACATATAATAGCGCATGCAAATTGGATTCCAAGAAGTTAAATCTTACTAGCATTCCTATGAAGGAGTTTATTTTAAATAACTGTTAAGCCCCGGTCACATAGGACCCCGGAAGCAACACAATTCACCCCGACTCTTTGTTAATTCACAGTTAATGCCTCAGAACAGCGAGACATTCTCAATTTTGAAACACATGTAAAAAGTCCGACTTGTTGTATTTGAAATACACAGTATGTACTATAAATCTATGTTGTCTTTTGTGGGTTGACATTTGGATTGCTACTTTCCTCAATTGATTCAGATTTTTGTTAATATCATAACAGAAATAACCTGTGTTTGCCATTTGCATTTAGCATACATGTATTCATGTACAATTGTTCCACAGGTGAATATAAAGCTTGTTCAACTGTAGATAGAAAAAACTTTTAAAGACTTGATCAATTTATATTATGGCATGCAAAATGTTGTCTAAATTTTTTGAAGTATTGCTTCTGGATAATCCTTGCATTACCTACATAGAAAAGAGACAGAACTTCAGAATTTGCAGGGTCTCAAGGAGAATTTTAGGGGAGCTTAATTGGGTTTTTATGTAATAAGATTGGGGTAAAAAAGAGCTCTATACATTGCTCTCATAAAAGCATTTAAGCAGTGCTTTAGAAGAGCTATTGCTCTTACTTAGCTTACATAAAATTCACAACTATAAACAATGCAAAGAAAAACAGATAATCCCAGTATTCAATTTGGGCACTCAAAACCACAAAGAGCTAGTATTAGGTGGTATAAGGAGATTTATAGAGCTGGCATACTAAACAAAAAACAGTTTTAGTTATGTAATAAGGAGGATATACATTCATGCAAGGCATTCTTTGTTCAGCCAGGCAGAACAAATTTGACTGTTAAATCTCATTTTCAATGCATGGCTGATCCTCTCAATGAAGATTTTGTTAAAAGTCATTGGAGGTGCAAGAAATGCAAAGTGATGAACTAGATCAAATCCTTTGCAAACAAAATGGTTTGCTCATCACAAAAAGAGCTTTAATGGTGTAATGAATGGGTATTCAACAAGGGACTTTTATCTTCAGTGAAGCAGAACAAACTACTGTTTAATCCCTAATTTCAATGCATGGATGATCTTTTCAATAGGCCTTCTAGGTCAAACAAGGTGTAAGAAATGCAAAATGGTGAACAAATCCTTGCACAGCTGATGCTGAAAGCTTGTAATGTCCTCATCATTTGGGAGACTTCCCAGATTTAGTAATGCAAATGTACCCCGAGGACTCTGCAGAGTGGATATGCGTGTTATATACATTGCATGTATTATTATTAATATTATGCAAGGATGCCGACTGTTCTGGAATATGCATTCATGAGGAATATTTTCATACATGAATTTCAAGGTTTTCATCACAAGTGAATGGCCAAGAGCATGGCTATTAATTGAATAATTCTTGCCTTATCCCAACATGTATAAACATTGATTGACAGTGCTTTGCCGAGAAGCTGAGAAAAAACTCTCAGGCATTCTCGCGGGTACGAATCGAACCCACGATCTCCCGATGACTAGACAGGTGTCTTACCACTAGACTACCTAGAGCCTATGAAGTGGCGGGCTCGATTCGTTTTATAGCAGCAGGTGCTGCGTAAATATAAATTTAATGATTTTTGTGTTGGGTTGATAAATAATTGAATAATTCTTCCCTTATCGAGCCCGCCACTTCCATCGGCTCTTGGTGGTCTAGTGGTAAGACACCTGTCTAGTCATCAGGAGATCGTGGGTTCGATTCCTACCCGAGAATGCCTGAGATTTCTTTCTCAGCTTCTCGGCAAAGCACTGTCAATCAGTGTTTATACATGTTGGGATAAGGCAAGAATTATTCAATTATTTATCAACCCAACACAAAAATCATTCAATTGAGCATGGCTATTGCCATCATGTTTTCTCGCATATTTGTGCTATTCAAATTTTTAATTGTGCTTCATGCATAGTCCAGAATGGTTGGGATCTCTGAATATGTCTTGAAGAAAAAACTGGAACAAAATGGATAGTCTCTAAATAGACCAGTTCACTTATTGATGCTACCTCTTACACAAAGGTTGTTCCTGACAACCCAAATGCCAATATTTTATCAAACATGAAGTTTGGCAAATTCAGAAAGTTGCTATTTTAATGTTTTGAAAGGTTATTGTACACAGGTCTATGTGGGAATTCTGAGGAGTGAGAATTTAAAATATGACAATTGAGCAAAGAAAACGAGGCTCCATCGGGATTCGAACCCGAGACCTCTGGATTGCTAGACCAGCGCTACACCGCCGAACTATGGCGAGCCCTTATGCACTGCATCAGTGTTCGTCCCAGAAACCCTTTTCAATGCTCTAGTGGTCAGAAACTTTGAGTGAAAATTTAAGCGAATTTAAGGTCGTAAAAATAGAAAAAATATAACATGCAATCTGGTTTCCAAATACATGTATTGTGTAAAGACTAATTGCTCCTTAGAGATTCAAGAAATACCAAAAACTAGTCTGTTGCAAGAAANGGTTGTATTTTTTTAGTCCCACTTTCTCATCTTACAAAACTAAAACGATGTCCCTTCTCTTCAACAATAATTGGTAATTTCAGCTGTACTGATTAAAAAGGTGCTTATTTTTTTGTAGAAGATGCTGTAATTATCAATGATATTTTTAGAAGTCATATAATAAAGTACTGAAATATTGATTGAAATTACATAGAATATAATTTGATATAATAAAACACGAGTTGTTGTAAATAATAAGTTATTATAGATACCCATTACGTATCCTGATTGATCAACGCTTCAAGTCCTACACGTAAGAGTGGTAGGGCTGATATTTTGGTTACTTATTCTTAATCGACACATCGATTGAAAACTCAATTCTGCAATTTGCATCTTATCTTTAGTGAGCACACAAATCCGTTGTACCCGTTTATAAATTATCCTTCTTTGTAAACAAGAACGTTCGTTATCTATTACAATTTTACAAAATAAGAATTTTGACGAAAAATGCTACAATCCTGCCATTCTTAGGTCATAATTAGTTTAATATGGCACATTATGCTTTTTGTCCCATAAATAATGGAATCACTCAATATGACAGTCCAGGAACACAGTGGGTGACTTCAAGTACGGTGTTCGGTGTTGGTGTTGTTGTTGAGAGAGCAAAACGGTCCGTAAACCGAGCTCCAACACCGTTGGTCAGTTTACAAAAGTGATACAGAAACGACCGTAAATACGTCAGAATCTTGCGAGGTCTACCCCAAACACCGACAGACTTCAAGTTTAGTGTTGAGGCTGGTGTTGGTTTTGCTGCAACACCAACACCAGCGTTCAACATCGTACTTGAATTCACCCATTATGGGGTGGGACCGTAACTGATGATTAAACCCATTCATCAAGTATTGGCAGAGCAATTCCTGAATGCACATGCTTAACATTTAACCTGGGCTTTTAGTCTTTCAAAACAAGATTATTTCTGTGACCCTTGAACTGAAGTGATATTCTGGAAGAAAGTCAACCTTGCATGGCTGTCCATTCCATTGGTGAATGTTTGCGTGGTTGGAGGAGCAAGATGGAGATTCGTAGGATTCACCCATGGGAAATTGGCAGGCGGTGCCAGCTGGGTAGAGTTTCCTGGGACATACACACCAGGAGCAGGTGGATTCCCAGCAGGTGCATTCATAACCGGTACATTCATAATGGGTGGGTTCATGACAGGTGGGTTCAAAACAGGTTGATTCACCATGGATGGGTTCATAAGAGATTGATTCCCTGCAGGTTGGTTCAGGACAGCTGTATCAATGAGGAGATTGGTGAGGTGCAGTAGGTTGTTGGTGAGACGAGGTGGGTTGTTGCTGGAAGATGCCGATGCCGAAGGATAAGGGCTGCAGATGGGCGGGCTGGCACTAAGCCTTCGCTGCTTGATTTGTTGGCTAAGGATCAAGGGGTTCAGGAATGACTGCATGGCTTGGCTAGCTGCACCAGGTGGCTGCATCTGTCCCTGGAACTGTGGCACCTGCTGCACCTGTTGCACAGAGTTGTTGCCAACCAGCACAGGTGGCTGCACTTGTTGCTGTGCTCCTCCAGGCATGGGGACAACATTGATCAGATTCGGTTGCGAATGGAGAAAGACCAACGAGCTCTGGTCGTTTGATGATTGGGAACTCACGACAGGGTTGGTAACAACGTAGGAGCTTGCTGGCGAGATTGTTGACACACTTCCTTGGACAGGGCCAGATGTACCTGCATTGTTTTGTAGGCCACTGGTACCAAGTTGCTGAGTTCCTGATGGTATGGTGGTGTCTGATGGTTGTTGAAGGACAGGGGATGGACCATCATGGGGATTCAGTACTGCAGATGCTGCAGCCGTGGCTGCTGCTTTCGTCACAGGAACACCGTCAACTGGACCAAGCGTCTGTGAGGCATGCCTCTTTCTGCTTTGAGCTGGATTAAAAAGAATATTACAAATGTGGTTAGCAATAAACAGTATGGTAAAACGTGAAACGACGAGAATTCAGCATGATATTATTTTGACAAAATACTTGTGGGTAGTCAAAACAGAAACAGTTTTCTCTCCATGCAGGTCAAGATCACAAGATCACTTTATCATACACCAATCGGATTCCATTCACTGCCCATGTCGCCTTGGGAGTTTCATATTAAATTCTCCAAAAAGACAAACATGGTTAACACTGGATCTAAAGAATTGTGAAATTCTTCTCGGTAGAGGGAAACTCCTTTTGCAAATCATGTTGAGCAAAGTTGACTTTTTCATGGGTAATCTGATCTAATCTTGACAGCAAATTTTCCAGAAACAAACCCCTTATGTTCAAACAAGTTAATTTCTTGGTTTCTTAACGATTCTTAGAAAATACCCCAAGAAGTTGTTTCAACTTGAGGCAAGGTCAGCAGGAATCTGATATTCAAGAATAAGGGGTCCACTGTTAGTGTACTTTCAAAGTTCTAGCTGAAGGCTGTAATTCAAAAGGCATTTAATTGGTGAATGGCACGGATGAAGATTAAGACTGCATTTGTGTTAGAATGCCATTGCTGTAATCAATGTAAAATCAATGTATATACTCTTCATTATCGAGTTGGCTTTCGATTGACGTCTTAAACAAGCATGCTAAAAAATTTGAGTCATTTTCAAACAAATTATAATTTGGTCCCTTGCCGAAATTAATACAGTGGAACCTCGTTACCAAGAGGTTGGATATAGCGAGGTATCTGTTATAACAAGGTGATTTTATTGGTCCTAACTCTTTATAGTTCTCTGTTTTTTTACCCTGATATAGTGATGAGCCTGCTATAATAAGTTAATTTTTCATGACCCCAAGGACCTTGTTATAAAGAGGTTTCATTGCAATTGAAGTAAAGAAAAAGCTTACATGTTGCCTGCTGATAAGATGGCAGTGACGATGGAGAAGTGAAACCTTGTTGATGAAGATTTGCAGCTGCAGTCACCATCGCATCTTCCACTATTCTTGCAGTGTCTAAGTCAAAGCTTCCAAGAGACGTCGGAACTAACACAGGGCGATCTTGATGGGGAAGTATGGTGGAAGAGGAATATCTGTGTCTACTAGCAGCCAAAGCATCACTTATTCTTTCTGAATCTTGTGTAATCCCGGCAAAGCGTTGATCAGAATTAGCAGGAGTGCCCACGGAAGGAGTGGATGTGCTGTCTTGTCCAGGTTCCTCCTCACGCAGAGAGAAAACCCTCAATATGGAAGGCATCCCGGAGAGATCATCTGCCTCTGAAGCAGAATCCATTGCAGAGGATCTTCTGGATGGTCCTGAAGGAAGACCTTCTGCAGGGCCAGCAGCTGGATCCCCCTCTGAAGCAGTAGCTGCTGAAGAAGATGCTGCAGTGTCCGTCCTTGATGGGTTTGTCTGGGGTTCTTTCTGGGACGATTCCTCTAACACTTTCAGAAGTTCCATCCACTCTTCACGGACATCTTTCTCGGTAAAACGGCCTGAAAATTAAAGTGCAGTTTCAAAAATTACTTTGGTATTTCCTTTTCTATAGTAAAATGGTTCCAGGGTTTCAAGGGGTATCCTAATTTTTCTAAATTTCAGACTATATCTGATGCAGTCTTTTGAACAGAATTTTGTATCAAAATAATAAAAGTATTCACGAATTGGTGTTCATGAAGATTTCAGTGTTTCAAGCATTTTAAGTATTACAGGACTTATCTTTGACTAAAAATATGTGAAATAACTTTCCTGATTTCCCAGATAAGGTTTGTAACCCTCATATGGAGCAGTACCCTGCTAAGACTACTAGACTAAAAATATAAATACATTAATACATTGCATAAATGCATCTTTTTCCTTCTCATACAGTTTACTATATTTGTATATACCAACATTTTGTATAGCGAAGCACTGACATAAGCACTTGATAAAACAAGGTGATTTTGCTGGTCACATCTCTTTGCATTGTATTGCATTCTTGTTCTGATAGACAAAGTTTTAATATAATGAGGTAATTTTAATAGTCAAAAGCATATCATTATAATGTGGTTCTGCTTCAATAAAAAATCATCCCACTGCTTTGCAAAAATTAAAAGAGACTTACGGAGCATGCTATCCGAAAAAGTATCATGCACATCTTCAGAAGACTTCCTCCTTCTCTTCTTCCTCCTCTTCTTTTTCTGAGATTCACCGCTCTGCGTTCTTGACCTCTTCTGCTTTGAAGAACTGTTGGTTTCCAGTAAATCACGAAGCTCATGCTGTTGTAAGACGCCTGAATGTTCAGAGGTCACAGTCTGGCTAGTGGAATCTTCATTTGCTGTAATTGTGGTGTTTGAAGGAAGTCTGTCTGCTGCGCCTAGTGTTTGATTGCTAATGGAATCCCCATCATTTGTAGCAGGTGAAGTCTTTGAGGAGGGTATGTCCGTTGCGCCCATTGTGGTCTCATTTATGGGACCTACTCCTGGCTGATAACAAAACTGCAAATTTTCAGTTGAGTCCAATAATGTATCATGAGATGAGTCCTTTTGGCCACCAGAGTTTCCTGCAGACATAAGAAAAAGAGAAAAATTAGATGTCAGGCATATCATTAAAGAAAGAAAAGGAAAAAGCCAGCATGAATCTTGAGCTTACTTACGGATTACAATGTCAAGAGTCTAGCACTCTTCAAAAACAAGATACTTCGGATTTGGTAATGAAGACTCATTGTTATTAGTTTTCATTGAAATATTGGTTGTTTCTTTAATTAAAAAAAACATGACTAAGGTCTGGGAACAGAGGCAAAGAGTTGGTTAAAATGAAGAGGATGCTCAAGACATCGTAAGTGGAGGGAGAGGGTGTCATAAGTGTCAGTAGTTCTTACACTGTAGCTAGAGGGAAAATGAAGACTTAGATAAATGATGATGACTAAACATACCTTTTGACACACTGATCTCCCCCGGTTGGCAGTCTAGTTGAACCTCCTTCTGAGCCAGTTCAATGATGGCTGCATTGCGCGTCCAGCTGTGATCGCATGGAAACGGATTCAGCTGCTGGATCCGACGCTCTACGACACTTGGCAGCGCTGGTCGCTTGATGTTCTTGTTAGTGATGGTTCGTCTCTTCGTTCCTCGTCTTGGCTGTTCAGTGGTCTTTGCCTGAGGTTGTGTTGCTGCTGTTCCAGGGGATGACTGCTTGGTAGAGGTTTGGGTATTGGGGTTTATGCCTACCCGGCTGTTGCTTAGGAGATCTGCCGTACTTGTAGCAGGCGTTGAAGTTTTCACTAAGACCCCAAGCTGCAAATCATTAAGGTAAACCAAAGGGTGCTTTTATTGCTCAGTTCTAGTTATTGTAAACATATCTTGTTTCTATAATGCCTGCAGAGGAGGAGATCCTTAAATGTTTGTACAGTCTAACCTCGTTACAGTCTAACAGTCTAACCTCGAGGTTGTTGGCACCAGAGAAATCGCCTCTTTATATTAAAACATTGTTATATCAGGGTCAAAATACAATAAAGTACAAAGAGATGGGACCAGGAAAATTAACTTGTTATAACAAGAGCTTGTTATATCAGTGCTATAAAGAGGTTTGACTGTAATATGCTAGAATAATTATATTTCTTTCTAAAAATCAATTTGATTTAATTTGACTATTAAGGATTTAGTTCCCCAATAGCAAGGCGCCTAGAAACGCCAGTATAAAGTGTCATATAAATGTTGAAGTTATTATCATTATTATCGGGAGCAAAAAAAATACAATAAATGCAATACAGCCTCGTCAAGATTATTCAAAACCCACTATCACATAGTTTACTGGAATAACTAACACAGAACACAAGTTGTGGGACAACACAGTAAACAATCAGGGAATTTTCAGCATTTTTATGATCTGTAATTATGGAAGTTTCAGGAAAATGGTTTTCAGATGATGCTTATTCATTTTTTCTTATTAGTTTTGTATTTTTTTGTTTGTTGCAAGGACAGGAATATATGCTCTTTTTGTGAATGCATTATCAATTAAATAAAGAGGACTCTAGCAACTTACCCTACTAGTCAGGTCAGAAACAAGATCGTTCAGAGTCCGGGGACGTTTCACTTTCTCTACTGAATTCTTGTTCGATGTAGGTGTGGAGGTTCCACCTGGAAAAAGCATTAAAGAAAAATAAATTTAAAAAGGTTGAATAAATCACAAAAACAAATATTCATGAACTTAGTACAGCACAGCATCATGACTTTTGATTTTGAGAAAATTTGATTTTGAGAAATATCAAAATGCACACCTTAAGTTACATACTTGCAGAATTTCTTTTTAACATGAAACACATTTCCAAGAAGTAACTTCATGGATGCTAGCGTTTTACCTACTTGAGTGGTAACCATAAAGCTTGTCTCAGACTTGCCATGCATAGCAACATATAATAGCGCATGCAAATTGGATTCCAAGAAGTTATATTTTACTAGCATTCTTATGAAGGAGTTTATTTTAAATAACTGTTAAGCCCCGGTCACATAGGACCCCGGAAGCAACACAATTCACCCCGACTCTTTGTTAATTCACAGTTAATGCCTCAGAACAGCGAGACATTCTCAATTTTGAAACACATGTAAAAAGTCCGACTTGTTGTATTTGAAATACACAGTATGTACTATAAATCTATGTTGTCTTTTGTGGGTTGACATTTGGATTGCTACTTTCCTCAATTGATTCAGATTTTTGTTAATATCATAACAGAAATAACCTGTGTTTGCCATTTGCATTTAGCATACATGTATTCATGTACAATTGTTCCACAGGTGAATATGTAGACTGTTCAACTACAGATAGAATATCTTTTAGCATATACAAAATGTTTTTTGTAAATTCTTCAGAGTATTGCTTCCGGATAATGCTTGTATTCAACTACATAGCACAGGGACTGAACTTAAGGATTTGCAGGGTCTAAAGGAGAATTTTAGGGGAGCTTTATAGGCGGGTTTACTTATATATTCAAATTTATGTGCATTAAACGTAGTTACGTGCTATTCCAAAGACTGGTTGATATCAATAAGACTACAATACATGTACTTGGAATCCAGTTTGCATACATTACTTGTTGCTACGTCGGGCAAGCCTCGGGCAAGCTTTCTAGTTGTCAAGAACAACCTTTGTGTTAGAGGTATGCATAAGATTTGCATCTATTAGTAAACCCGCCTATCAGATTGGGTCTTTATGTAATAAGATAGGGGTCAAAAAGGGCTCCCCTAAAAGCATTTAACCCCTAAACTGCTGCGGGCCACTTTTTTAGTACAGGGCTTGGACTTTCACTTTTATTTCACTCCTAATTACATATTCAAAGCATTGTTTTAGGAAAGATCATTTACTAGAAAACTGTAATACGTTTTGCCATGATATCTTACNCATTGCTCTCATAAAAGCATTTAAGCAGTGCTTTAGAAGAGCTATTGCTCTTACTTAGCTTACATAAAATTCACAACTATAAACAATGCAAAGAAAAACAGATAATCCCAGTATTCAATTTGGGCACTCAAAACCACAAAGAGCTAGTATTAGGTGGTATAAGGAGATTTATAGAGCTGGCATACTAAACAAAAAACAGTTTTAGTTATGTAATAAGGAGGATATACATTCATGCAAGGCATTCTTTGTTCAGCCAGGCAGAACAAATTTGACTGTTAAATCTCATTTTCAATGCATGGCTGATCCTCTCAATGAAGATTTTGTTAAAAGTCATTGGAGGTGCAAGAAATGCAAAGTGATGAACTAGATCAAATCCTTTGCAAACAAAATGGTTTGCTCATCACAAAAAGAGCTTTAATGGTGTAATGAATGGGTATTCAACAAGGGACTTTTATCTTCAGTGAAGCAGAACAAACTACTGTTTAATCTCTAATTTCAATGCATGGGTGATCTTCTCAATAGGCCTTCTAGGTCAAACAAGGTGTAAGAAATGCAAAATGGTGAACAAATCATTGCTGAAAGCTTGTAATGTCCTCATCATTCCGGAGACTTCCCAGATTTAGTAATGAAAATGTACCCTGAACACTCTGCAGAGTGGATATGTGCGTTATATAAATTGCATGTATTATTATTAATATTACCGTGTACGCCATGATGTTGACTGTTTTGGAATATACTTTCTTCATGAGGAATATTTAAATATATGAATTCAAAGACTTTCATCAAAAGCGACTAGTTGATAGCATGGTTATTGTATTGCTGTTATATTTTCTCGCATATTCGTGCAATTCAAATTTTTAATTGTGCTTCATGCATAGTTCAGAATGGTTGGGATCTCTGAATATGTCTTGAAGAAAAAATTGTGACAACAAAATGGATAGTCTCTGAATAGACCAGTTCACTTATTGATGCTACCTCTTACACAAAGGTTGTTCCTGACAACCCAAATGCCAATATTTTATCGTACATGAAGTTTGGTGAATTCAGAAAATTGCTATTTTAATGTTTTGAAAGATTATTGTACACAGGTCTATGTGGGAATTCCGAGGAGTGAGAATTTAAAACATGAAAATTGAGCAAAGAAAACGAGGCTCCGTCGGGATTCAAACCCGAGACCTCTGGATTGCTAGACTAGCGCTACACCGCCGAGCTATGGCGAGCCCTTTTGCAGTGTTCGTCCCAGAAACCCTTTTCAATGCTTTAGTGGTCAGTAACTTTGAATGAAAATTTAAGCGAATTTAAGGTCGGAAATTAGAAAAAAATATAACATGCAATCTGGTTTCCAAATACATGTATTGTGTAAAGACTAATTGCTCCTTAGAGATTCAAGAAATACCAAATAACTAGTCTGTTGCAAGAAATATTGATACACTGTACATGTAAATTTGTTTCAATTATTGAAATGATGGTAAAAATTTAATTAGATTAAAAGAAAAAAGAATTTGAATCTCAAGTTGAATGCAGTACATGAACAAGCCAAGAGTGGCCGACAGCAAGAAGTTGGCTGTGATATCAAAATATTTGAAATGTTTTGCTTCTTTTGCAAGCTTTTTTTGTTATTTGGAAGTTTTGTGTGTGAAAAGTGTATGGTTTTAGAGGAAACTCTACACCAACTTAAATTTCTGGGGCTTCAATATTTCAATAAATGGAAATTCAATAAACAAATTAAACTTCGGTTTTAGGTAACAAAATTATTTTCACTTTTTTTAGGAAATTTCAAGAGAGTCCAGCGTATCTTAACAGGAAACATAATGAAACTTACCACTTGGATCTGCCTTGGTGGACTCTTCTGGTTCGATTTTGACTTTGACATCTGCATTGGTAGGCTGTTTGTCTGTTCCATGACCTGTGCTACTGGCCTGGGGAAGAGGCATCTCGGGAGCAACCAAAGAACCAACAGCACTCGTTAACGATGATTCAGATGCGATGTCTTTACTCTCCAAACACGGGGTAAGTGGGGTTTCTGCTCCGAGATTCTTCTGTTCATCAACTTGCTTGGTGAGAGATGATTTATCTCGGACATTTTGTAGAGCTGAATATTTATCCATGGGACTTGATGTTGCTTCAATTGTCTTGGTGGTCACTTTGGGGCAAGGTGATGTTGGGGTTGGAGAATTTCTTGGTATCGACTCGTATATTCTGACCTTCTTTATACCACCATAGGTTACGCCCTTGATTACTGCAGACAGTTTGCCCTTTGGACGTGATGGTACATCACAAACCTCCAGGGATGTTCCTTGAGAGTCTACCAGAGAGTCTTGAGGACTTGGTGAGGAATCGTTCATTGAACCCTTCATCACTGTAGGAGATGGAGGAGATTCCTCACACGGTTCATTTTTCAGCAAGGTATGAATGTTCACACCTGTTGTATCATTTGGAGAAGCACCAGGCTCTTCCACTGATGCAGTATTTGTTCGAAGGCAGGGTTTCACATCATCACACATAATGCCTTCAGAGGAACCATCAGGGCCTGTCAGCTCTTCAGTCAGCTTTCCTGCATCGGACATCCATCCAGGACTGGTACTTGCAGAAACAGCAACGTCATTTACTGGATTCTCCGTCATTGAAATCTCAGTTGTTAAAGAGGCGGTCATTTCTTTGTCAACTTTGTCAAGAGAAGATTTATCTGTAACAATGTCCTGCTCTGATTGAGCAGCCAATCTTTCAGCATTTTCACTTCCAGAAGCAGATGCTGATGTCTCCAGATCGACTGGAGAGTCTACTTTTCCAACTACAGCATTTTCTGAAGCATCACTTTCACCTGAACAGCTTTCCCACCCATCACATGCCTCCATATCTATAACGAGATCACTATCAGATGATGGATACTCAATAGTAACATCACTGGTATATCCTGCATCATTTCCACAGACAGAACTATCTTCTTGCTGGCAAGCTTCCATATCAATGACGAGTTCATCTGAAGATGAATCAAGACGTGTTGTAAATTGTTCTGGATCAATCTTTTTCAGTGAAACTACTGCTTTTCCAAGATCTTTCTCAAGGAGTCTGCACTTCACCTCGTCACACATTTCCATGTCTATGACGAGTTCATCAGATGAAGAATCAGATCGTCCTGCGAATCCCTTGAGGGGGTCAAGTGCAGATTCACTTTGAGAGCATCTAGCATTATCTGAGGCCTCCTTTTCTGGAAGTGGGCTTTTCATATCACAAGAGTCTTCCAGGTTTGCTTCTGGTTCATCCATTTCAACATGACGTCCAGTATCAATATTTGGGTCGGGTAGGTTTGTATCTGCATCATCAAAGACCTCTTCCTCTTGAATCGGGCATTCCATCCTCTCACATGCTTCCATATCAATAACAAGTTCATCTGATGATGAATTAAAGCGGTCCACGCTCTGCTTCGATGTATCCAATTGCCTTTCAGAGGCAGGGGTTGTTGCAGGAATGCTTTCGCAAATCAACTCCAGTGCATTGTTTGCTGATGAGGAGTAGTCCTCATGCTTCAAACTTTTCATAGGCAAGTCAACTGCCTCTGAACCAGCCATTGGCACAGAATTCATATCTTTTCTGGACACTCCATTGCTACTTAGTGATACTACATTTTTGATCAAGCACATGTCTGTAGTTTCATCTTCATCTTTTGACAAAGCTGATGCTGGTTGAGGATATTCTGCAAGGGTCTCTTCCACTGCTGGAGCGTCTGGTGGTCTGGTTACGGCTTCCTTTCCATCAGACTGCTCTTCCTCACTCAATTCTTTTCCTTGAACATTTTTTATACTTCCCTCCACAGATTCCTTTGAAACAGCAAGAGTCTCAGTGCTGACATTGGTTGCAGACTCAGAAGGAGAAGGAGACGAAAGCAATATCACTTCATCATCAATGTCACTGCCGTCTTCTAAGTCTATAACTTCATCTGAATTATTGTTCTTTGTTGTCTTTAAAGATGAAGAGTTGACTAGGCCAGATGAAGAAGGTTTTCGTATGACCAAAGTTCCCTCTCCTGTTGCATTATAATAGCAGATCGCAGCCCACTTATTCCTGGAATTGCTTGTAGGAGATTCCTTCTTGGAAGGTGAAGATGAGACTAGAATGACCTCTTCATCATCATTATTATTTTTTTTTATTTCTTCTTTTTCATCATTTTTTTTTTTTTTTTTTTTTTTTTTGTTTTTTGTTTTATTTTTTTTTTTTTTCTTCTTCTTTTTTTTTTTTCTTTTTTTTTCTTTTTTTCTTTCTTCTTTGTTTTTTTTTGTTTTAGTTTTGTTGTTATTAGTTGTTGCACTTTCTGATTCTGGACTTTCTCCATCCTCTCCAGAGGAAATGGATGTGTTGATGTTACTTTCTTTAACCTCTGGGCTCTCTTTCTTGGATTCTTGTTCACTTGCTTTTGCATTGTCCAAAGCCTTTGTAGGGATGGAGTTAGTTGGTGCACTTCCAGATTCTGGACTTCCTCCATCCTCTCCAGAGGAAATGGATTTGTTGATGATTGGGTGAGTACTTTCCTTAATCTCTGGGCTCTCACTTCTAGACTCTTCTTCATTTGCTTCTGCATTGTCCAAAGCATTGGCAGGGAGGGGGCTGGCTGGTGCACTTCCAGAATCTGCATTTCCTTCAGTCATTTTAGATTGATTGACTGATGTTTTGCTGATTGGTTCATCACTTTCCTTAACCACTGGGCTCTCACTCCTAGACTCTTCTTCACTTGCTTCTGCAGTGTCCAAAGCATTGGCAGGGAGGGGGCTGGCTGGTGAAATTCCAGAATCTGCATTTCCTTCAGTCATTATAGATTGATTGATTGATGTTTCGTTGATTGGAATATCACTTTCCTTAACCACTTGGCTCTCACTCATTGACTCTTCTTCACTTATTTCTGCACTGTCCAAAGCCTTGACAGGTGGGAGGCTGGCTGGTACACATCCAGAATATGTGCTTTCTACAACATTTTCTGGAGAAGAAAGGCAAGTTTTGCTGACTAGGCGAGCACTTTCCTTAACCTCTGGGATCTCACTCCTGGAGTCTTCTTCGCTTGCCTCTGTACAACCCACAGTTTTGGAAGGACAAGAATTCGCTGGATTACTGTCAACTTCATCACTGACCATCTTTACAGGAGAAACATTCACTGCGTTGATATCTACAAGGGCACAATGTTTAGAATTTGGAGTCTCACTCTTTGATTCTTCATCTACTTCTGAACAATCCGAAGCCTTTACAGTGCTGGACGTACCTGGTGTGTTTTCAAAATCATCACCTTTCCCTTTTGGAGAAGCTGCTTGTATAATTGATAAATGAGAACTATCCTTGGACCCTTGACTCTCATTCACGGGGTCTTCTTCAATTGCATTATCCACAGTTTTGGTAGGACTTAGGTTTGCTGGCATACTAGTTTTTGCTGAATCCCAAGCTTCCTCAGACATTTCTTGATTCTCAGTAATCTCATCATCCTCTGAATCGCTGCAACATATTTCATCAATCACCATGAACTGCGAGTCAAACATATCTTCTGGTGAGTCTATGCTTTCATACAAATCCTCTAATGTATTCTCTGCTTCTGTTTCATCATTCTCCTTTCCAGACTTATTCTCCGTTTTCTGTGATGGTTCTAGCGATGAAGAGTCAATATCTTCATACATATCTGGTGAAGATCTTTCTAGCTTGTCCACTGGTGTATCTTCATTTTCATGGCTGCTTTTCCTCTCCTCTTCAAACTCGCAGGGGATATTGTCAAGATTTCCAGAGGTGGCTACTGTATCTGCCTGATTTTTCTCTACATCTTCATCCTCTAATTTTCCCTGTACCTCAGTATCTGCGTCGGTCCATTCCATAGGTTCAGTTCCTGATTCACAAATTCCTTTGACTTCTGTATCCATACAAACAGACTTCTTGTCAGAGTTCATGTTTTCCACCGATTCTGTACATGGTTCTTGTACTTCTTCATGGAATTCAGTTTGGTCATCACAGCTATTCTCCGCCACGATTCCAATAACAGTGTTTGTAAGTTTCTCCGGTTCCTCTATCTGACTAGCTGAGGTATTCTGAAATTCACCATTTGTTTCCATATCCTCATCTCCTGTGTTGCCATCATCTGTACACTTCCTCTTCCTTAATTCTGTAGTCGTCGTCTCTTTCACATCATCGGCACTTTCTGCTGGCTCTACTAAAGTCTTCTCGATCTCAGCTGCGTTGTTCACATATCCTGCCATTTCTTCCATCTCTTTGATCTCCTCATCCCCCAAGGATCCCTCCATTTCTTCAGTTTTGTCCATAGCTCCTGGAGTTTTATCAATTTCATCTGTCGTCTCCACATGTTCTGAGATTACCTCCATTGCAGTAGTGCTTTCAGAGTTTTCTGCGGACTCTCCCATCTTTTCAACATTTTCCACATTTTCTGGAATTTTATCAACTTCCTGATTGTTTTCTATACCTCCATGGCTCTCTTCAACATCTGAGATTCCTCCAATTGCAGATGAGTTCTCCATAGGTTCTGGGGTTTCCAACATT
Source organism: Temnopleurus reevesii (assembly GCA_036244855.1). Lineage (NCBI taxonomy): Eukaryota > Metazoa > Echinodermata > Echinoidea > Temnopleuroida > Temnopleuridae > Temnopleurus > Temnopleurus reevesii. Next base: position 136,898 of record BQKZ01000477.1, on the reverse strand, counting down.
TCATCTTTATTCTCCAGATTGTCTTTTGCTTCCAGCATATGGTCTGTGTTTGTGACATCTGCTCCGGTTTCCTCCAATTCATTTCTGCTTTCAAAATCTCCTGGGGTTTCCTTTATGTCTTCAGTGTCTTCCACAACTCTTGGCTGTTCGTCCATCTTATCTAAGCTTTCCTTCATTGCATCTGTGCTTCCAATATCACCAAGGGTTTCCTTCAGTCGATCAGTGTTTCCCATATCTCCTATGGATTTTTGCATTTTATCTTTGCGTTCAATGTCCCCTGGGGTTTTCTCAATTTCATCGATATTCTCCTTCACATCTGCTGGTACATCCTTGCCCTCTTCTGTAAGCTCCCGTTGAGAGTTCGCAAGATCAACTGATGAACTAACCTCACAACTGTCATCATCAAAGATACTCTTTGACTGGCTTGATCCTTCAGTGTTCTCAATGCGATCCTGGGATGAAGTAGGGGTAGTATCTTCTTCCACCGGATGTACACTCTCCATGAAAGGTATTTCATTATCTGACTGACTGGCAGAAGGACTACCAATAAATGGTATTTCTTTGTGTGATAGATCTATTGATGATGCGATGGAGCTCCATAGATTGCTTGATTCTTCATCTACCCTGGCGGCATTATCTAGGAACGGTATTTCCTTGTGTGCAGTTTTTGCTGCCGAAGCTATCGAGCTCCACATCTTATTGGACGTCTCTAAAGGGCATGCAAACGAACTCCATATCGATCGGTCAGGCTTGTAGTTTTTCGCAGATAGATTTGAATTTACATCAATCTTTTCCACTCCACGCATTGGGCTAATGTCTTTCTTTTCCTTATGTTGTAGTGTTGGGCTCACTTTGCTTGAGACACTGCCTTCTTTGAAATCAGGAAGGGACTTAAGGTCTATCTTTTTCAAATTAACAGAAAGTTCTCGCTTGAGGAATTTGTCATCCTGCTGTTTCCAAAACTTATCATCTGATGAGGCAGGATCCTGTTTCTTTCTGTCACTTATGTACCCCTCTTCCCAATTGTTCATTCCTGCCTCTGTACGCTCGGTTATCCGTCTGGCAATTTCTAAAGATTCCTGAAATGGAGAATCCGGTGACCTCGGACTACCCTTCCCATTGAGACTCTTTAAATCTCTTCCACAATCTAATCCTGATCTAGGATTTCCTTCTGAGAGATGCAGTGGATCCCTTTGATGTACATCTGCTGTAGACGATATAACAGAAGATTGGCTTGTTGATGTGGAGCTTACTTCACCTTTAATTGGAGATGTACGTTGCTTGGCTTTCTGCTCGGTGTGCGGAGATTTCATTGGTACCCTCTTCAGATTTCTTCCAGGTGTGATCCGATTTGAACAATCTGCAAGAGCACTCTCCTGTCTTCCTCTCTGAATAACTGGAATGGACTTCCCTTTTGCACAGTTTTCTGCACTGAGCTTTTTCTGCATGCTCAATTTGTGACTCTGAAACTTATGACCATCTACAAAATCTTCTGCATCTGAAGAATCTGACAGATTAACAGTCTTTTCTGATGGCATAGACAAGGCGGAGAAGATTCCATCACGATGTGCACTTGATTTGACTGGTCTGTGTTTCTGCACCTGCTTCTCAGATTCTTTCAGCGGAACATCACGCTTCAATGTATTCACAGACGGTTCAGGCTTTTGTGATAGAAGCATTTTGATGTGCTTTTCTTTTTTAGACTTGTGTCTTTGTTTCTTGGTCTTGACAAAAGGTTCTGACGTAGCTTTCTGAAGTTGGCGATTGTGGCTTAGTTGGCGCAAATTTTTCTCTGCTGCCCTTTGATGGAAATGAGACTTTGGAGGACTACTAGCATTTGGTATTGTTTTCTTGGGGGCATGGTCACTAACTAGTCTCTTGGGACTGGTTTCCCTTTCTTTAATTGTTCTGTCGCAAGCTGAGGAATCTTGGGATGGCTTGTGTTGATTGTCTTCAGGACCAGCAACTCTTTTGTTAGTCCGATGACTGTCAGTATTGTTACAGCTGGAATTTATCCCCTTTGGTATAGCATTGCTATTTTCTAACAAAGCGACTTTCATTGGCGTCTTTCGATGTTCGTTCCTAGATTTGAGCTGCGGGCTGTTCGTTCTCTCAAAAACTTTCTCTGAATTATTGATGCAGCTTTGTAAAGGTTTTGTTCCGTTATACTCTGAGTCTGCTGCTTTTTCTGATACATTAACATATCCTGGATCTACCCGTAGTCTTTGAGAGTCCATCTCGGTCATTATCATGTCCATCAACCCTTGTTTGGGTTTCACATTACTTTGATTCCTATGGTCCTTCCCATGCAGAGACCTTTTCTTGACACTCTGTTGCACAGCCTTTGTCCTGATTTGCTCTCTTAAGCCTAATTCTTCTTCATTTCCTCTCAAGCTTCCTTCAGTTGAATTCACTTTTGCATTCTTATGTTCCTGAGGTTCAGCCTCTTTCTCAACCGTCTTAACGCTCATTTCAGGTTGTTTAGATTCAGTAACCTTCTGCTGATTCTCCCTCTTTTTCATAGCGAGGTATGCAGGAAAGGATTTCGCACTTTCAACACGTCTATCCTTCCTCTTTGAGCGGTTATGTGAGCGCCCGTCTCCATGTCTTCTCTCTCCTTCTTTGACTGCTTGTCTCAAAGATCCATCGGCACATTTCGTGTCATCTTTCATCTGTGTTCCACTGACATTAGCATTCCTCACGTTCATCCTATTTCGCTGCATATGACCGGTGTTCCAATCCTGTCCATTCCTTGAAGGGGCAGTTCTATCGCTTCCACTCACATGGGTGTTTCCACTTGCATGTGAATTTCTATTGTCTCCATGCTTCAAAGATGCCTTGGTTTTCACTTTGTACGCATGATGTTCAGATGAGTTTACAGTCTTTCCCTTTTCAATGTTGCTGTCTTTGTTTGCTTTGAGCCGGATGCGCTGTCGATGGAACCAAACATACACAGAGGATGAGGCCACGCCCAGTTGAGAGGAGATGTGGTCTATCTGGGTCCTGCTGGGATTGGCATTCATGTCAAACCACACCTGTAAGAAGAAAAACAAAAAAAGAAAAATAATTATTTCACATCAGGCAAGGTTCACTTTGAATGCCATATTGGAAAGACAGTGCCGATCAGTAATCCTAGTAAATGCAAATTGCATACATTAGTGGTGCTGGTTTTATCAGTGTACAAGATGATTGGGTTCCAACCAGATATGCAGGTACCTGTACGTGTACAGACGAAGGATGAAAATCACTTTCAGATACCCCGATGAAAAAGTTATTCAGATTGATAACCCGGAGTTGCATCTACATAGTACAATCTATATCAACTTTCTGTATGTCCTGATCTTCAAAATACTATTCTAGAATTGCAGAATTCTGGTTAAAAATTAAACATAATTTCCAAAGCAAATAAATACCATCACAGATAATAACAAAATATAACTTGGTTAGCACAAGCGGATAATGTGGACCACTAAATGTATTTGATTGGTGGATTAGAAATTGAACTCAGGTTGAGGTGGAAAGCTGAAAGTGTTAAAAAACTTTAACACTGAGTCTAGAATGGAAGAAGCCTGCAGGCTGTGCACAGGGCCAATTTCGGCTTTTGTCTCTTCGGGATGATGATGGGAACTGATTTGGGTCAGTTGAAAAAAAGATAAAGAGAAAAAAGGGTTGAAGTTGTACGTGAACAGTACTATGCAAATTATGAATCGCAGATGTCACTATGCAAGTTTGATCGAAACAAATCCTCTGAGCTAGGATGACCATGGTTCCTTTTACATACTTTTGCATATAGGGGCCTATAATGTATGTAGGCCTACATTAATTTTTGCAAGCTTTTTAATAGTTTGAAGGATCAAGCTTAATTTACACTTTATTATACAACTGTAAAAAAAAATTATATATCCCCCTGTATTAACTATAACACTGGTCAACAGCAAATTTGTTGTCTGTGATTTTTCAGCTGATTTATGGTAAATCTGAGGTGCTGAATCCCAAAATCACATTGGTTTTGCTCAATCAGGTCAAGTTTCCGAACTATCCCCACATGTTGTTTTTTATGTTTTGTACACTTGAATGCATGTGTGGAGCACTTTTAAAGGGTTTGGTGGGCT